>JABWIB010005451.1:17149-32487 GCA_016617825.1 Platyplectrum ornatum
GGGAGGTAAAATGAATGTCAGTGTTTGCATGCAGGGAGAATGCTTTATTGTTGTATGTTTCACACAGATACTGACCAGCGTTACTGTTACACTGTTATTAGACTTGTGCTGGAAACATAATACTGATTGCAATTAATTAGATTTACCACCCCTGCAATTCAACATGGTTTTGCCCACTCTTAAAAAATCTTACGATTGGACACAATTTATCTTACCGTGTGTACCTAGCTATACATTGCAGTGTTCTGAATCCTGGGTTTTGGAAACAGTATTAGGTTGCATTAAAATCTCATCTCTAAAAATAGTTTAGTGCTCATCACAGTAATTAAAGTCTGAACAGTCGTCTAGATTTTTAGAATTAGGCTAAAGATTTGCATTGAAAGGCAGCGATTGTGAATAGTGGAAATATTCAGAGGAATAACTCAGGTGTCACATAGGCTAAGTGTCTCGGTCATTGTTACTTTATGTCTCTGAAGCCTTTATCGCTCATAGAAAAACATAGCTTTGAAAATCCAGACAATACACATTGATCAGACGACATCATGTGCTCCATGTAATGGTATCATTTCAGCGCCGTATCCCTGCTTAAACAGAGGAATTTAACTTAAAAGGAACAAATTGCTGATTAGCTCATCTGGAAAAAGGATCGTGAGCTGTTACCTTGATATCTCAAGAGCGGCTTTTGTTGGCTGTGTCAGTCAGCGTGGCAATTACTAAATCTAATACGCAATTATCGGCATGGTTTTGTGGTGGCTTTTTATATTCCATTATTCATATAATAAAAGAAAGGCGTATTTGTGCAGATTGCCCAAGGTTAATCATGGATTGGCTTAATAATAATGAGTATTCTTAAGGTGCAGTCCATTGAGATATTTTTATCATCATTTTTTAGTCGTTTTATTAATTATTGTCAGACTTCCTTTTTCTTTTTCGTACAGTACTGGTAACTTTTGCCCTTGCCCCCATATTCTCTGAAATCTGAGGCCACTACACAATGAAGCTCCTGGATTCAGAAACAAAAGGCCAAAAGGGTCCTATGCAGAGATGCGTGTGTTTCTCTGTACAGCCATAGTCTCTGACAGTTTTCTATGTATTTAAATATGATTTTAAATGATTGTATTTGTACCATTAAAAAGCCAATTTAAATACCCTTTTTGGAATTCCAGAGCAAAATAACCATATACCACTAATATCCTGACATAATACACACACACACATATATGTCTAAATAGGCTGACGTCTGGGAATTTGTGTTAAGTGCAAACTCCTTGCCCAACTCCTGCTGTACTGGAGGACACAACAACAGGTAATAAAACATAAAGTGATAATCAAATCTATTACTCTAGCAGCAAGAAAAGGCAATTCATGATAACGTACTTCTTGTGGAGTATTCTCTTTAATATACTAAATGAAAGTATCATTTAGATGTTCTTATGAAACCTATTGGACTAAATTGCAGATTAGACCAAGCATCAGCTACACCAGTATAAACCGTCTTCCCCTAAAGCAGGTTCCAAGCGGTGACATCAGAACTTTTTTCATTGAAGGGGATAGTAAGGAAGGTCCAGCACCATTCTTCATCTCCCGCTATTAATGTCTTCTCTGTTTATCTGCGGTCGGGAGAATTGTAACGCCAGTGTACATGACTCCATTGTCAGATTGTGTGCTTAGCGTCAATTATTCCTTCTACTTTCATTTACACCAGGCTTTCTGAATTGGCATTACGTTTCATGTACAGTAATGGTCCAGATTTAGTGTAAAATAATAATGGGTTTTAAAATAGGAACAGTGGTATAAATTGAAGACAAGGTGCTAATTAAACAATGTCAATCGCGCACACAAATTCAGCACAGATTTTTTTTTTATACCATGAAGGGTAATAAACTCTATATTGTATTATACATTATGGAACAGATATAGGAGGTGTTCCAAAAAAATAGTTATTAATTCCAACAGGATAACAAAAACCAGATTAGATCGCTTACCCTGGAGTCTTCATCCAAGCTAAATGGCGTGTTTTCTGGCTTCTTTCACCCTGTTCAGACTACGTCAAAACGATGGGTTTTAAGATAGATATATATATATAGAAACATAGACATAGATATATATATAGACAATATATGTGTGAATTACCTTTTTCAATTGGACTAAGAAGCAGATTGCCAAAAGTCAATATTTTTCTAGGTTAAATAGATCTAAAGATTCTTTTTCCGAAAACACGAATGAAGTGGAAGAAATTCAGAGAAAGGTTACTAAAAGTGTGCATGGAACATAGTAACAAAAAGAAAAGACTTCAAGGGCTGATCAGCTACATCTTAGCATGGAGAAGGGACAGATATATATGCGATACATTCAAATGCAGCAGTTTTTTTTAGAGGAGTTTAAAAGGAAGAGAAAAGATATATATATATATATATATATATATATATATATATATATATATATATATATTTTGCAACATAAAGAATAGTATGCATGGAATATTTATATTTCCAGGTAGGCTCTTGCTGTCATACATAAGTGAATACACATATATAGCAGATTAAATAGATATTTTTAAGACCAGTTTTTTTCTCAGTCATGGGGGAGCTTTTTCATATTAAAACAGATTGTTGCTTTGTCTGGATCAACTATAAATTAAATATATAAATGAAAAGACTTAAACTAGTTAAGAAAAAAAGAAATTAAAGCGTTTGAAAAGAACTATTTTATGAAATATTACAAATATTAAAAACAAATAAAAAAAAGATATGGGTTCTACTAAAAGAAATACATTAGATTTGCATTTGTTTTTCCAGCATCTAATTGTTCCCATGTTACAGTTTGCATGGAATTTCTATATAGGAATTTCTATATAGCTTTAACTTCACACATATATTGTCTATATATATATATATATATATATATACCCCTTCTAAGACCTGGCTAGAGAGATCCAGGGTTACCGTTCAGACTGCAGGCAAAAAGCCAGGGCTATCTTAAAGCCAAGCGTTTTGACGTAGTCTGAACAGGGTGAAAGAAGCCAGAAAACACGCCATTTAGCTTGGATGAAGACTCCAGGGTGAGCGATCTAATCTTAAGCACCAGCTTAGTTAGACCTTAAGTCTTGACTGCCGTGAGTAATAGGGACTGCCAAAATTGGTAAGACCCAGCCTATCGCCCCTTCCCCCCCCCCCATGATGTTATAACATCTTGGTGAGCTGGCATACAGACGGAAGCTTTCTATCTGTATTCCTTCTGCTGTCACTGCACGCCAGTGCCAGTCATGGCGCTGGTCCCCCACACTGTACGGGCCCAGGACAGTAGGCCTCCCCTGATGACGGCCCTGCCACTCCCCAGAAGTAAGAAAACATTGGACTGAATCCAGACCTCAGCCACTGCCTCCAAAGGGAGTTACAGTAACAGGACCCAACCTAAAGTTTTCTGCTCTGGGGAATGTGCGAAAGCTGGATAAAGCGTAATGGCATAACTCATCCCTTAGTGTACCCGAAATACTGAAAGGCTGTTGAATACGCCTACTTATTCGCAATATGCCTTTTATTATGTTTTCCGTAAAATGCCCATCTATATTTCGGTCCAGTCCAGACTGCATGGAGATATACATTTACAACCTTTGTATATATCACAGTATTTTAAGAGTGTATAGTATAATTATATAGATTATATAAGGTATAATCTAAATACGAATTATTTTTTTTTCCATTTACTGCTACTTTAATGACATTAACACAGATCAGGTCACAGTCAGCTATGTCCACTGTATCTTAAACTGATGTAAGTCTGAATTACCTGGAACCGACTACTAAAGAGGACTCTGTGACCAGCTGCCTGCAAACTGATGTAACTACAGAATATTGGTGAAATGAAACAAAGTGGGTGCTTAAGGGCATAATAACCCTTAATAGTTGGAGGTTTGCATTGATGATATATGGCATTTGCTGGGTTTATAGTATATTTTGATTTATTATATTTTTATATCTAATATAAGCCATGTATGAAATGAGACATTACAGAATGTGTGGCAAAGAGGAACGAGAAAAGATTAGAAAAGGAGCCTTGCACAGAATGCTGATAACCACAGGGGTCTGTGATTAAGCTCTAACAAGGGACTGGGGGGATTGCATCATACATATAACAGCTGGAATGATGTATCTCACAGGAAACTTATCAAATATAAAAGAAAGATAAATCTAACACCTAAAATAAGAAGCAGATGTAAAAATAAGAACTAAAGCACAGTATGATTAAAACAAAAAACAAAAGACAGTTTCTTGTTCTACACGGGGGTCTGAAGTCTCCGACATGGACCTCCCTGGGCTTTTTGCAGCTTTTTATGTTTTATTGATAACTGCAAATTAACTGATATAACAAAAGTGTTAGATTGTATCTATGTATTGCCAACTCTGGCCAAACCCATGCTGGGTATACTGCAACTCAAGGCTAAGACAATATTCAACTGTTGAACACTTGAATGATATGGCCTGGCTGGGGACATGGAAACTCAACCCACAGGAAAGCTCATTTAATATGTTTTTTTGAAAGGTCTCCCTATCGCCCCAGTTATTAATTACTACCTGCCCAGTGATATTCTAGATTCGTAATGAATGCATTTCTCTGCCTACATTACCACCTCTAGGACAAAGGCCAGATTGTCAATGGAGTTGGTGGGACGCAGTACTAGGCCTCCGTCTGAAAAAAGGCCTACACACATAATCAATCTTCAGACCTCCTGCTGAAGTACATGAGGAGGAACTCAAGTGACTTACGTCACTTACATTGCGTCCTCCTCCAAAGCGCAATATAGCGTTTGCAGGCATCCACCCACGCATAAAGGAAATTTCCACCCCACACAACGCTCGTCACATCCCATGTGTCACTGGTCATGCCCTCTCCAATGGAACCTTGAACATTTTTAGCCCCAGGACAACGTGGTCTTCATTCCAGCCCTGTCTATGACACACAAACACTTCTTCCCTGACACATTCCTTTGGGCGTCCTTTGGCGCGAGGCCGAACCAGTTCCATCAGATCTCTCATTAACGGACCTTGACAAAGTGGAAGATGGGTTGAGTGTCGAGACGGGCATTTAAAAATAACTTGATTACCAGCAGACCTGACACACTGTTGGTTGAGTTTTGTAATTTAGAAATGTGCTTTAAAATCACACAATCACCCTTTCACCATCCATCAACATCAGCAGAGTCATCAACCATAGCAAATCTAGCATACAAGCGAATGCTCTTGGAGGACAATGCAGACTGCGTGAAAGTAATGGTAATATTTAGTTTTCACTTCGCCTCCATGTCAAGCAGAATTTCCTTCTATATCCATGCATGTTTAAGCCACTTTAATGCGACAAATCACAGTTCTACTTGGTAAATGCTTAGGAGGACAAAAGTATTTACCAAGGCCATCTCTTCTTCAACTATAGCAGAAGTTAAACTTTTAGCTGTAAACTTCTTATTGTACACTTACCATTTATCTTATACAGCAGAAAACCAAGATCAATCAATTTCTATTTCAAGTGTTTCAGGGGCTGAAACAATTGCGTCCTCTTAGTGGAAATTGTTTAGATGCTGTTCTCAATAGAAAACATGTTGATTTAATGGTACAAGAATAATTAGATTATCATTGTTTCGTTATATACCACAGCTGCTATTCTCATATAAATTGTTCTTTATGAAAGTTAACGTGGTGCATTGTATTTGCCTGGAATGGAGACTGTGTCTAGATGTACGGAAAGCCAGTGCTTGAAGTGGGCTGGTACATACTGGCATGGTATACTGGCACCTAATGTGTGACTGACTGCCACGGGCCCCATTTCTCTTCCTGACCCAGTAGCAGTCAGACAACTCCTCGCACAGCTGTTAAGCTTCGATGGACTGACATAACGCTCTGTTAGTAAACATTGTGCAATAATCAAGTGCTTTGCCCTCACATCCTACAAGGCTCAGCCCAGTACCAGTTATATAATATGTTTTAAGGCCATTTTGTCAAAAATCCATCAGACTTACAATTATCGGTCAATCAGTAGACTGATTATCATAGAGTATAACCTGCTTAAGCCTCTGATCCTCCTAATACCCCATAATATCCCATTCACACTGCACCAAAAAATTGAGTTATTGCCGGGCCATGCATAGACAGTGTGAACGAGGTCTCTGCCCATGTCTATAGGCAAGATACTTTCCGGGTCCGACACAAGTCGGCAGCAGCGTGAACTGCCTAACCCGAGTTCTTGCGGGGATTAAAGTGGTAAATATTTGGAGAGAAATAAAAAAGGAAATTCCTGGGTCCATGGAGCAGTGTGAATGGGGTCATCAGGTATTAGAGAAGTCTTTAAAAATTATTTTGCTATGCATGGTGGGTATCAATATTTAAATCAGTGGTCGAAGTGGAAATTTAGAAGTGGGGATATGGACATTAAGAAGTGACGGTATGAAAAAACTGAATATAATGGAAGTCAATGGAGATTTGTAGTATTTCACTTACATCAGTGGGAGAAGTGCCGATATGGCATACTCCTGTATACCCCACCACTTCGAGGCCTGATTTAAATCATACAGTTAAATACAATTATCATCCAGTACCCACACAGTGGTGCGAGCGGAATGCTTCATGGTGACATTGATACTTTAAATCTAGGAGTTCATGCAGGGCAGTTCTCTCCTACATTCAGTACTTGAGATACAGTTATAATCAGAAGGCTTAGTATTACATTGTGTGCTGCCTCCTGTACCTGCTCCAATGAACTGTTTTGCCAACATATGACTTACTCACAACTTACTCACATGTGGGTAAAACCATTTTGAATTGCAGGGGAGGTAAAATGAATGTTAGTGTTTGCATGCAGGGAGAATACTTTATTGTTGCATGTTGCACACAGATACTGACCAGCGTTACTGTTACCCTGTTATTAGACTTGGCCTAGGTAACATCATCTCTCAACTCTAATACTGTTTGCAACTAATGGAATTCAACTCCCCTGCAATTCAACATGGTTTTGCCCACCTGTGAGTAAGTCTTGATCTGGTTCATAGTTATTGCAAAAAGCATGTGATTTACCAATGATAAAGTATATATCTGAAACCATCAAGTCTACAGTAACTTAAAACTCTTCCATCCAATCCAAATAGCAAAACATTTTAAATTAATATAGTAGCTTTAGCCACTTTTTTATGCAAGATCACCAAGCAAGTCCTCTCCTAACTAATGCTGCTTGATAATCTTCAAATGCCTGCATTTACTTAGGCAGAAAAAACTATATTTGACTTATGACTTGATTTGAGGAAACATTAGACAACGAAATTACAAAAACTGGTAGCATCTTTCACATCCATAGTTTGCTGATCACCAAGTGTCAAGACATCACAAGCACTTCTTCTGCCCATCTATCAATAACCCATTTCCTTTAGTATAATTTGATTTTATCTGTTACATTCAACCCACACATTCATAAAATCTAGTGAGCTCCATAGTAATTCCAACCCCATATGTTCATAAGTGCATGGAAATCTAATTCCAAGATTTAATACAATTCTCCTGGGTTTCGGCAGTCAAAAGTTCCTGAGTTTAGTGTTTTGACTAATAAAACATTTTTTATGAATCCCAAGTATTAAAAAGTCTACCCCGGCTGGAATGTGCAATGTGCAGTTGACCAATAAATAGTACATTGCAGACAAGGATAACTAGAACAAAGTATTTTACTTATTATCAGCATTGATTCTGAGAAGCACATTATAATCAAGTAAAAATAGATGCTAAATATTTGCTATACATAGCCCATTAACAATGATTAACAATATCCTCATGTCTGCAGTAAACTTAAGTATATACTGAACACACAATCCTAAAACTTTAGTATAGAGCCATCTGGTGGACGAATATGTAACTGCAGCCTATTACTGCAGCAATAGATTCTGAGATTGTTCACACACATTGGGCTTGTGCAGCTTGGATAGATAGATGAATAGATAGATAGATAGATAGATAGATAGATAGATAGATAGATAGATAGATAGATAGATAGATAGATAGATAGACATTAATCATGTCCCAGAATAATGATAATAAACATTGCGTTACATTGAGTTAAAACTATAGCCCAAACCCATCTAAAAACTAAAAGACATTTAGTACAGGTTGCATATGATAGCAGAAAATGAAAGTCCTTCAAAGGTAGAATAATCTTATAATATAAATATTTTCAAGATGAAAAAATAAGAAATATTAGTTCCTGTGAAATCAGTGCCAGAGATGCTAATGTATTCCTGGTATATTATCAAAACAGCTGCTGATTATTCCAACAGTACTGTGTGGGCCTTTGTCACGGCTCCAGAAATGTCAAGGAATACATAGTATTTTATTGATGATTAGTAACAATGATTAAATGACTCCTCATTTTTTACCATATTTCATCGATTCGTTTTTGTTCACTCATTTATCAAAGTAATTTCATAACAACGAATTAAAACAGAGAATTCAAGCAAAATATATTTTCAACAAATCAAAAAAAAGACACTTGTATATCAGGTATTATGTCACACTTGTATGTAGGCATTCCATATAGTTTATTTTGGAGTTATTTTAGTCTCTATGTACAGAGCATTTGGTTGAACTTGATTGGATATGATCTTGATGACCTTTCTAATTTTTGTGACACTATTCGCTTTAGGACTGATGCAGTAAAGCAGGGTACAAAATACCCTCTCACAAACTCTTCAAGTAAACCTTTGCTGCAATAATATGCTCTTCCACAAGGTGGCCCTGTGCAGAAATATAAATGTGAATCTAGAGTGAAGATCATGGCCTATATTTACTAAACTGTGGAAATAAAAAAGGGAAGATGTTGCCCATAGCAACCAATTTAAATCTAGCTTCAAAAGTTAGTAATCACTGAAGTAATCTACATACATTGTTGAATAAAATCAAGAGCTCCTAAAGACCAAATTAGACAATATGATACAGTATCTGCTGATCATTTGATACTACACACAGGAAAGATTTTGGAGCAATCAGATTATTAGTGTGAGATTGTAATAATTGTCAGATAACCATCCAGTGTGTACTCTGCTTTACTGTTCATGGACAGATCATCTTATAGTGCTAAGGGTGTAATGTATTTAAATATTACCACTGTTGCATGCCTGAAAGCAGTGCTCAGTACAACCACCCCAAACAGGTCATTACCTAGAACAGGACCTCTTTTTGTTATGGCACTAAAGTCGATCTAAAGATGTAACCTTTGTGTATCCCTTACCCTTATATATGACTTACTTGCATAAAATTAGATTTTGCCACATTTGATTTGTTTGTGTTTCTCAGAAATTAGACTTTAAACTCTAGTAGGTCACGTGCCGGATTGAAATTATAAAAGATATTCCGTAATTCCGTACTTCCGTACCGAATTACATGTACTGCATGTGTAAGTTAGCCGTGCGATTTTGCAGTGTGAACACTTACAATTGTGACTGATAATGTGTATCTGTTTTCCATTCAATTAAAGTTATGTGGCTAGGGGGGCAGGGTGAGGCATTTAAATTGTATAGCACAGGGCTGGAAGTGGTGGTGTAGACAGTGGAAATGATTAAATTGAAATTCTTTAATCGCTCTATGTTTTTGTTTTTGTCTCGCTATTTCGAAATGTCCATACATTTTTAATTGGAGCCCTTACACAGTATGAACTGGACTTTTCACCCATCATACTGATCTTTTCCATACGGCTAACACAGGGGGGGTGGCACGTAGGCTTAAGTCAGGGTTCTGAACTCGGAAGTGGCCAAAGTTCTGTGCATTAACATTTTACAATTGTGGTTTATGGCGCTCTACGTGTATGGAACTCAGAATACAGAAATACAGAATACAATATGATTCTGCACGTGTGCATTGTTAAAACACGTACTTGTGGATATTAAATCTTAAAAGACTTGAATTCCTTTTTTTTCTAGTTCATGTAGTTGTGATCTTTAACTAACCCTCTGTAAATCTGAAACAGCGGGGGACGCCTAATAGCGCAAGAAAAATTGTTCCACAGAACACATAAGCTGAAAGAGCACTAAACTAAAAATGTTATTAGTAGCTTGAGAAATGCCACATCTTGCAGATTCAAGGGAGAGGTAATAAAAAGCATGTGGATTTATTTATGATGAACATCTGCTTTCTGTATATCAAGCAAACGAAATTAATACAAAGGGGATCTAAGAGCCATCCTGTGCCACATATGGTTCCATCCAGTAAAGGGCTTTTTAGAAACCTTACAGTAGGTTTCATTTAGGATGACAGTGTCCGCTGTAGATATAATACCCTTATAGCGTCTTTCTTTGTTGTTCAAGGTTATTATAGTCAGATTTATTCTGAGAAGAAAAGATAAGAGAATAATATAGGCATGTTATACAATCCGAGCGCTTTCGACTCACTGTATATACAACCCGCTCAGGGTTTTAAAGGAAATAAAGGCAAAAGTTCCCGTAAAGTTGGTTTGAACAGAGCAGAGAAGGAAAACATTTGTTTTTCGGAGAAAGTGATTTATTGCAAATAAAATAACAGGCTTCAAACGCGTAAGAATCGAGCAAGAAAATACGTTCTGCATGAGAAATCAAGCTGCCTGTACATGGCAATCTTTATACAGTAGTTACATGTTTTATCTTGTCTGTAATGCTTTCTTGAGCTCTGTAACTGGAGAGATACGGCACATCGTTACCAAGGATTGGCAACAAAATGGTTCTTATCTCCGCATGATTTTTGCACGCTCAAAAACAAAGCACATATAATGGCGCCCGATCCACCCTTCATACTCTTAGGGTATGAAGGGTGTTTTGTGAGAGAGAATAGGTCGAAGCACATAGTCAATATACAAAACTGTTTATGTCAACCTTATGTTTATACTTCAAGCTCAATAATAAAGTGATGGGGTTGTGGGCAGTGGTCGAAGTGGAAATTTAGAAGTTGGGGTATGGACATTTAGAAGTGGCGGTATGGAAACAGAGAAAGGAATACAAGTCTATGGAGATTTGTAGTTTTTCAATTACAACAGTAGGAAAAGTACCGGTATGCCGTACCCCCGTATACACGTCCACTTCGAGCCCTGGTTGTAGGTGCAAACAGTCCTANTTTGATAGGGTTGTTCCTGGCGAGAAGATGGTGAAGAGAGATCTATGCTGGAAGAAGAGGATCAACAGGAAAGTGTGTGAGTCGAAGGAGGGTGGCAACTTTTAAATTAGGACGAAAAAGTATTCTCTTCGGCCCAAGCCGCACCCAAGCCTAAATTCACTAAGCAGGGAGTTTGCTGGGGAATTGAAAAGTGGGGATGTTGCCCATAGCAATTAATCAGATTCGAGATCTTAGTATGATTTTACATACTGGAGAATGTGAACGCTNATCTGATTGGTTGCTATGGGCAACATCTCCACTTTTCAATTCCCCAGCAAACTCCCCACTTAGTGAATTTAGGCCCCTGACTCAGCCTCCGAGATCGCAACACATTTGTACATTTAATTGGATTAATCTAAATCATTATGGCAGGTGGGTGGGACAGAGGGACAGTCACCAATAAGCTGGCTCTCTGAAATTGACACAATTGGGAGCTATGCTATTCTCACTTTTAGGTTAAGATTGTGCGACCTACATATTTTCCTTAAAATAAGGTCAGTTTTACTTTTACTGAGAACATAACTGCAGATTCACTATCACTCTAACGCACAGGCTACACATTCCATCCCTATCCCAGATAAAGCCAAATGATTGTGACTGGTCTGCCCTTTGTGTCAGGAATCAGTGTGGCTGTCGTCTGATAGCATTGCTATTGTAGCGGGCGAGAGATGAAATTAATTGTAATTCCTGAATTTCTTCTTTTTAATGCAGCAGATGTTACCCGCTACTTCCATGTCCTATGAGTTGCCTGTGAACACTATGTAATTTATATCCTCTCTGGGAGATGTTTATTGAATATATTCTGATTAATGCCATAAAAAACTGACATGATTCCTACATCCCATATCTGAATGCGGTCCCGGTATTCAATCCTGTAACATCATTGCCACCCGTTTAAGATTGATGTTTTGATTCACATTGGTGGGGTTTTTATCTCTGACTGTGAAAAACTTTTACATAATGGACCCGAATTTCTGGTTCAAATGAATTTCCCTATCGGCACAGGCAGAGCAGCGAGATTCTACCGAGCTTTATTATGAGCTGGTTTGGAAAGATTTCAATTCCTTATCAGAGAAATAAAATAATATGTTCAGATATAATCTTTCTTTTTGGAACTCTCTCCCCTCTGAGCGCTTATTTTTTAGGTGCCAACAATGGCTAATGCACACAAATCCCGGCCTGAAGTCATAAAGGAGCAGGAATCATTTTGTTTAGACTACATGTAACTTTGCACTAGTGATTTATCATATAGTACAATAGTTGCATTAATATCTGGAAAACCGCCATAAAAAAGGACAATACTCACAGTAACTCTGTAGAATGATAACTATATGGTTAACATTGTACAAAGCTTCTGGGTCTTGTGCTTTCTGGTCTGCTGGCGACTGCCGCCTTACTTCCAACATGATTTTTACCTCTCATTCGCGCATCCAGGACTTCTCTCGAGCTGCCCTTCTACACTGAAATGACCTACCTCCATCTATTAGGCTATCTAACACCCTCCACGCCTTCAAATCCTCCGTCAAAACTGCCCAACTAATCTTTCTACCCTCTCCCTCCTCATCCCAATGTCTTCTGTACTATCCACCTCCCCCCATCTCTTTCCCATCTATTTCTCCTGAAACCATCTCCCCCTTTCTTCATCGACTTCTGAACTCTATACCTTCATTTCCATTGCTTTCTACTTCATTTTTATCTGTACTTATTTTTGCACTGTTCTTGTACCCCATTGTGCTCTCCATTTCGCACTCTACTTACTCTGTATCCCAATGTTCTGTCTTGTACTTTATTCCCTATTGTTGATACTGTGTGGTACCTTATAAATAACATTATTAATAATAATTATAAAAATCATAATATAGACTTGATCCAGACCAGTGTCCACTCATAGCTGCCTGGAGGTGGAAGTAGTAGTGATCTTCCCTATGTGGTATGGAGATGGGCATGGCTATATCCGCCTAGAGTCCAGGAATTAGCCAGTTCCGCAGATAGAACCAGTCTCTAAGTAAGAGTAGTGGCAAAGTTAGGATCCACTGGAGCGTGTTATTTCCCTATTGGATATACTTATCTATCACTATAAAGTTAGCAGAACAATTCTTTACTTTTGCTTATTTCACACAGATATTGACTACCTTTTGACTTTTGAACTAGACAGTATCCCCCTCATACCTCATTACTGTTTTCAACCCCCGTAACATGGTTTTGTCCAGGTATACATTTCCATGTGTTTTCCTTTTTTGTTTGTGAAACTTTGTGTTTGTTGTAATGTATCAAGCAAAGGGGGAGGACTTATGGAAGAGACCAGTGGATATTAAATGGCTGCCAAGGCTATGTACTAATTGTTCTTTAATCAGACAGCATAGTAGGCAAATATGTAAAAGAGGTAAAATGAAATAATAAATTGCTGCTAATGAAGCATTTCGCATAATAATTGATGGTGCTATATGCTGTCTTTAAAGGGACTATAATGAACGTTCTTTAAAGGATGCCTAAACAGCTGTTAAAGGATGGTGTCAGCTTTTGCTTTCGAATACAAGTCATCCATTTCTGTTTCTGATATTTTTTTCTACACATCTTTAAAGGTTAACAATCCCTTTAAACCAATGTGAAACTATGGAATAACAAGCACATCAGGCAACAAAACAAAAATGTTTACTCCACCGCTAGTAATGCATTTAAACTCCGAATTGTATTTCTACATTATTATTTTTAGATGCCATGGAGATTTTACTTGCCTGGGGCTTTATATATGCCACAGCTTAATATTATCAATGTTTCATTTTTTAATTGCATTGCCTATGTTCGGTATCATGCGAGTTGCCGCAAATTAGCTTAATTAATCAATTTATGCTAATTACGTGTTACAAACAGTGGGCACATTTGCATATCAGTATCTGAAGAACGAAGAGAACACAACAGACCCAGGCCACAGGTGGGGTAAACTTTTTGTCATTCAAGTCAACAAACAGGTCTTAAATAAATAGCTAAGAACACAGTTCTGTCAATAATACCGAGGGTTGCTCTGGGTCAAGGTGAACATCAAAGATTATCTGAAGTCTTGTTTTAATGGGATTTTCACTTTATATTATTTTCATATTGAATTTGTTTAGTGTATATTTTATTAATGGAGCTCATATTAGTCAATCAACCAAGTAGTGGTAGTATATAAACCACTAAATAATGGTCTTGTGGCCATGACTGCAGCTGAAAGGTCATAAATTTGACCATTGCCAAAAAAATGTCGTATACACAACCCATGACTAGTTAAATACAGAAAGAAGCCAAGAATATTACCCTGTCCAGATCAGGGCCGGATTAAAGATCACATGGACCTGGGGCTGAACATTTTTGAGGGCCCATTGCAATGGGTATGATTGGCGTTGTGTGAGGTGGTAAATTATATTCATTACACTTCATCAAACTGTACCCTCCTTTATCACTCTTAGTACATAGCACTGTTGTGCTGCTGTGCAGGAGAGTGGGTGTCTCACATTCATCCTCATGCATTTCAATGGGAGGCCTGAAGATTGGCTGTATGTTTGGGCCTTTTCTCAGATGGTGGCCTGGGGCTATAGTCCCATCCGCCCCCTTGTTAATCTGACCCTGGTCCAGATTACCACCAAAAACCCAGTAGATTTCATGAAATTCTAGTCTGATATTCCAGGGGGTTTAAGGTAATCTGAATGGCCCCTTTCAAAAATCCTGTTTTGCTGTTCCATTAAAAATTAATCATTGTTGCTTATTGTGATGCTGAATATTCTTTGTTACGCATTACGCTGACCCTCCTATGTACCAAATTAATTGATGTTGCATTATTGGCTAATATTCTTCTTCCTAACTCCTCAACAAAGATACATTAAATTTCTCTATGTCATGGGAATGAAGTTATATGAACAAGATCCCTAAAACAGAATAAATGATCTCCGGCATGCAGATAATTTCCATCTCCGCTGAATTTCACAAGGATGATCTCCATTACCACTGAATGGAATAAAGATGGTCACTGAATGTCATCAGGAAAATTATCTTTCCTGTCCAGTGGAACATGGAGGATCTTCTTGTCTGCTAAATATCATGTGAAGGATCTTCATCTCTGCTGAATATCATATGAAAGTTCTTCTTTGCTGAATATCATGTGGAGACTCTTCTCTGCTGAATATAATCTGGAGCATCTTCTTCTCTGCTGAATAT
>JABWIB010005454.1:22433-37356 GCA_016617825.1 Platyplectrum ornatum
TTCGTCAGGTTTCCACTCCAACAAAGAGCAATCAAGGTGGGGAAGAAAAAAGTAATCTAGTGTAGTATTACTTAAAACTTTTTTATTTCCAATAAGGCTTCATAAAATATGTGTACAATAAATAAACTTGTATAAAATGCTTATCTGATGATGAACAACAGGTCCACACCACTTGAAATTGCCTCCTCCGAGGCTGATTGGTTGCTATGGGCAGCATCCCCACTTTTCAATCTTCCTGCTTAGTGAATTTAGGCCTATGTGTCAGCACATATATATATATATAAATATATATATATATATATATATATATATATATATATATATATATATAAAGAGGAGGTTTAGTTCACAATATAACTATATTGGGTTAAGCTCACTTGCCCAGCGTCAAGTCACCTCCTGTAGGTGAGCAACACGGTTAAGGACACTCCTGCAGGAGGTGCCTTGTCACTTGGGCGGGTAAGTTTAACACAATATGGCTATATTGTGAACCAAGCCTCCTCTTTATGTATGTGCTGACACATGGGCCTACATTTACTGTTGGATTGGAAAAGTGGCGATGTTGCCCAAAGCAACCAATCAGATTTAAGCTCTTAGTTTCATTTTACATACTGGAGAATGTGAGCTTGAATGTGATTGGTTGCTATGGTTGCAGAAAACCCTTATATTTATCCCAAACATGTTTACACTGTCCTGTAGTATAAGACTCCATCACTTCTGATGGGAGGCTATTCCACTTATCAACTACCCCTTCAGTGAAGTAATTCTTTCACACATTTCCTCTGAACCTACCACCCTCCAGTATATACGCATGCCCTTGCATTCTACCACCCTCTTTAATATTATTATTATTATTATGTGTGTGCACATGTGATAGTTAATGACCCTAGGACCCTGACAGAACACCTAGAACATTCCTCAGACTGCAGAATCTGCTTCTCTAATGGTCCTAATGGTCTAGGGCTGGCCTTTTTCCCTGATTTCCAGGGAACTACTTTGGTAGGAACGCTCAATTTAACAGCGGGTTCTTAATGCTGTGTCCATTTTGGATTCCGGTATCTTGCTGCTATTACAAATGAATATTGACTTTATTTACTACAAATAGCTATAGTATATTTGATATAGTTCACTTATCCATCTTATTACCTATCATGGAATTCTTCTCATCCATACAATATATACAATATCTATTCTCATAGCTTGAAATTAACCACAGAGTTGGCCACTCCGATCAGCGATTCTTATTGGTGAGGAGATTGACTTTTAAATGAATACAATCCTTCCATCTATGTCCCTTAATTTCTTTGCGTATTTTTAGTGCTATACGTATATTATTTAACTGTTAAAGTAAAATTTTTATATATATTTAAATCGCTTCAGTTTCTTGTGATTTCAACCATTCTGAACAAATCACCTAATTTTACTTTGCAGTATAAGCGCACAATTCTAAGGGGTATATTTACTAAGCGGTGAAATTGCAGTGAGTTTTGAAAGTGGGGATGTTGCCCATAGCAACCTGAAAGTATTCAGATTCGAGCTCTCAGTTACATTTTACACACTGGAGAATGGAGAACTCGAATCTGATTGGTTGCTATGGGCAACATCCCCACTTTCCAATCTCACTGCAATCTCACCGCTTAGTAAATATACCCCTAAGTATTTAATCATTTAATTTCTTCTATTGAGGTTTCTGAAATCTCAAAAGATTGTGCTGCTGTTCTGCATGAGATATTAGTGCTTCTAGCGGGGTTAATATTTCCTCCACTTGTTTAAGTGTTATTTACTCTGTGCTAATTTGATGACTTCTTACAAATGATAAATAATGGATTAATAATTGTCATCCGTGATGGCTGCAGTCGGATTTTTATGTCATTTGTCATATGAGATAAAATATGGTGCAAGTCTAAACAGAGTTACCTGTTTACTAAGCCTAAATTTACTAAGGAGGGAGATTGAAAAGTGAGGATGTTGCCCATATCAGATTCAAGCTCACATTTATATGTTATAAAGTTAAGTTGGCTGAGTTTCTATCTATGGTTCAATTTAAGGCTAAGTATTAGCCTCCATTTGTCTTGGCCCCATGGAATCCATAAATGAATTAATAAAAAAGCACAACGTAGCAAAGTGATTTGGTGCAATACATGTTTTTATTTCTAAACCTTTTTTTATTGGCGTACAAGTAAACATTGCAATATGATTGTAAAGTAAATCATTACATAGGCCTAAACATAAATGTGCAATACACAGGCTTTGGTAACTACACAGGTTATGTACTTTATGTTGCAATTATGTTGTTATTTTGTTGCAATACATGTTTAACAAAGCTCAAACATTGAACGAGAACACAGACCCTCCGCTGAACCTGATCCAGATTTGAAAATATGATGTAATAAGTTACATCTGGGTAAAACCATGATGAATTGCAGGGGAGGTAAAATGAATGTCAGTGTTTGCATGCAGGGAGAATACTTTGCTTTTCCTTATTGCACACAGATACTGACCAGCGTTACTGTTACACTGTTGGACTAGGATACAACATCTCAACTCTATTATTGTTTCCAACGTGAAATTTTCCTACCCTGCAATTCAACATAGTTTTACCCATGTGTCTCTTATTTACAACTTTGGGTCTGATCCCCAGTGCCCGTTCTTTACTTTATTTCAAATGTGTTTCTAGTCTGAGATAATCTGAGATAATCACAAAACAATCATAAAATAACCCAAATTCAAAACATAATGGACCTGATTCTTCAGCGTGCCTCTGGCAACTAGGATGGTGGAGGTGCTGCTTCTTGCCAATCTGCGCATGATCGGCAGATGCGGGCGCAAAACCCAACTCCGTGGCCTTGCGGCACCGCCATATTGAAATGATATTTGAATATGCGATATTAGCAGGGATTAGCCGTCTGAACATATTCCTACTTTAATGACCTACTGCCAACATCTCTGGTCCAATTTGTAGTCATTAATTTCAATGTTTACGTTGAATGCAAAAAAAGTGAGACATTTCAGTAGGATTTAGTAATTAGTTATTTCGTTGACCCTGGACTTGGAAGCGCTTAGTGCTGATGGATAAACAACACTTTTAGACTGTGACAGAGTTATCTAAAGGTCCTCTAATGCCATTTTCCTGGCACATGCCCCGCTGGCACAGACTGCTAACGCTGAAGTGCTGGCTGACACAGTCCTAAGTCTGGAGGCAGCATGCCATAACTGCATTGTCTCTTTATTGCCGTCATTAAGTCATTAATTAGGCATAAAAATTCACATAGGTGTTAAGTAAAAATAAATAAAATCCACATGCTCATTCGTTATAGACGTCTAAATGTAGGTCACAAATAGCAAAGGGTGATTTTCACTATGTTATTTTAGCTTTGTACAATTCCTTTATTACAGGGTTTTCTTTGGCATCCTTTATGCTTGTATTCTTATGCTGCTGACCTTCAGATTATTTTCTGACCTTGAACCTGTGTCTGGATTCTCATTTAGATTGGTGCCTCAGATGACCTTGATCCATTCCTTTAACAGCACAGAAACCCAAACCTACAGCCTAGGCTACTCTAACCTACTATGTGTGGACCATATTTTGAACAGTATGTGGCTGATCCAGAGTGCACTTGCACCTGCTTTGCCCAAAAAAAGAGGTGTAAGCTGGGCATCCACCAGGGCCGGCGACGGGAGGGACAAGGGGGGACAGCTGTGACGGGCCCCAAGCTTCAGGGAGCCCTGTTACTAGTGTTATCACTATTGAGGGGGGCCCCAAAAAATCTGGGTGTAAGGGGGCCCCAAGATTTCTGTTGCTGGCCCTGGCATCCACTAAAACAATATCGTTCTAGTGCTGCCCACCCCCCCCAAAAAAAAAAGAGAGAAGTGCCCAGCTGCTCCCAGCTGAGGAGGTTCTGCTATGAGTGACAGACACCCTGTCCATTCAGCTGTACAGGGCCCCTGCAAGCATGAGAAAATTCCTCTCCAGGGGGGGAGGCAGGGGAGCAGTTGGGCACCTCTCCGTTACCCAGCCACGACTGCAGTGAGTTAGGTTTATTTAGAGAGTTACGTTTTTTTTTTTTTTTGTACTTTTTTATTTTCTTTACTGTTTTGTTTGTAAATGTTGATGAATTGGGAATTCCCATTATCATGGCCACACACACTAGACGATCTTTAGCCCAAATCCACAAAAAATTGTAGCTCAAGCAAAACCGTGTTGCATTATGAGTGGTGCAAATTCATTTTAATTCTATTCAATGCTGAGATAACTCTTCTGCACATAGCACATAGAGACATTATAGTATAATTCTGTATAAATTTTCCTTCTCTCACCATGGTTTTGCCCAGGTCTTTTCTTGCACTTTGCTCTTACTGGATCAACTCCTGTATATAAATAAAAAGGAATAACAACTCTCAGACGGATATAAATATATTGTTTAGAAGAAGTAACGGTGTAGTTGCCCTTTCATAATGTAACACATTAACTGGATTCCACAAAGAAGGAATGCATCTTCTACATGGTCTGGTATATGGAGACCTTTAAAGGTTCTTTTACACGCGGCAGCATGATCACTTTGATATCTTCATGGGAGAGGATGCCCTTTGTAAACAGACATTTACAAAAGTTTCTTAGCAATTGAAAGTGAAAAGGTTAGTGTAAAATATGACATTAGTCCTGAGTGTGGACTGGCTGAGTAAGTGGTCTGGTAACATATACGTAACAAAACAAGAATATATGTGTTTTATATTTATTATCCAGAGGTTTCTATTATTTCTAAACAGACGCTGCCATTCAAATTGTGCCTGACAAAACTGTCCAAAAAGCTTTTACCGCCTGCTAATTGCATGGTTCTGTCAGACTAATTGCTGATCACACCACGATAAAATCATAAAAAGACGATAAATGATAATTGCTGATATCGTTGATTAATTGGAATTCCTGATTGATCAACAATATAGTTTGTTTATAAAATAAAAAACAAAAAAAACTAAAAAACCCTGCACTCTCTGCAACCATGACTGGGCACCGGAGAGGTGCCAGCTGCTCTCCCGCTCCCCTGACGCCACGACTGGAGAGGAAGTTCTTCATGCTTGCAGGCGCCCCATCCAGCTATG
The DNA here is from genome assembly GCA_016617825.1 of Platyplectrum ornatum. Taxonomy (NCBI): domain Eukaryota; kingdom Metazoa; phylum Chordata; class Amphibia; order Anura; family Limnodynastidae; genus Platyplectrum; species Platyplectrum ornatum. The sequence continues at coordinate 27,534 of JABWIB010005454.1, forward strand.
TGTTACACTAAAGCTGGGCATCCACTAGAACAATATCCCCTGGGCATCCACTAGAACAAATATGTTGTAGTGGATATTGGTGCCCCATCTTCGGCCATTCACTAGAACAATATTGTTCCCCCCATCAGCTCATAGCAGAACTTCCTCAACCACCTCTCCTGTGGTAAGCATGGGGATTTATATTTTTCATTTTTTTAATAACGATATTGCTCTAGTGAATGTCTGAAAATGGGGCACCAATATCCACTACAACGATATTGTTCTAGTAGATGCCCAGCTTTAGTGTAACACATATCCAGCTTACAATATTCCAGTAAGCTAGAGGCATCCTGTTGGCCACTGGCCATACGCTATATCTGGCCTTAACATATCTCCTTAGAACCTAGGAGCCTGGCCAAATATATAACATCCAGAATATTTAGAACTTTGCTAACATGACACACGTGGACTTGAACTCATATCCTGATAGCTGTAAGGCAAGTACCTTACGATCTGACCTACTAGGAACAGTATGACATTACTATTAATCATTACAGAAAAAACTAATACACTGTAGGATAGGAAAAAATATGAAGGTACAAGATTTGCTTGCCAATTTCCTGTACTGAGAACTGTTCTCTGAACATCTGATAAGCAAAGCAGGTGGACTGACATTAGGGTGTAGCTAGATGACTGCAGGGCTTCTCACAGAAACAGCTGTGTGATGTGACTAGACGAAGAAAGACACAAGCCAATTCCATACTCATATATATAATGCATTTGACTGCTCCTAAGGTTGCCTGACAACTTTTTTTTACTTTCAGGTCAAAATTTCTAGTATTGGTTGAGCCCTGCGTAATAAATGGTACACATGAAGTGTATGGCTAAGGGTATTTAATGAACTCTTGGCAAGGGAGAAAAACATATTTTTTGGGGTATTAATGAATGTCTACAAGCCGAGTGCACACATATTGGAATAACACAACATGCAAAAACTCCCAAAACACTCCAGAGACTATAGGTTCACAAGGCCCAATACAGAAAGATCTTTCAATCATCGTTCGATTTTCGTTGAAAGATCTTTCCGTGTATATGAACGATCTTTTAAACCGATCGTCCGATATCGTTCAGAAATCGTCATCAAACGCTTTTTTGATCTTTTGGTCTGCAGAAACTTAAATCGTTTTTAGGTGAAAAATCGTTCCATGTGTACCCACTTGCAATAATTCTGCCATTAAGGACCACTTTAGAAGCATAAACCAAAGATTTTTTTCCTTAAAGTCCTAATTTGCATATTTTTTTAATACAATTATTGCACCGTGTATGTCCGCTTCCAATTCCCTTAAAAAAAATTCTAAAATTGGTTCCTTTTCCATCCAATCTTCAGATTGTAAGATTTATCTTACCGTGTGTGCCTAGCTTTATACTTGAAGGCTCGCCGCACCATTTACTATCTGCATATTAGTTTTTATCCATTTGAATTGATTTTTCTTTCCTTATGGTTTTTCTTTAAGAATTTTTATACAACTGTAAAAATCTATTTTCTATCTTTCTGCGCTATAATATTATTAGTGGTTTTATCTGTTTGAAGTTGGTGTTAATCTATGTCCATTCATCTGTGTCTGCAGAGATAAGATTTAGCTCACAATGTCTTGCCTTTGTTCCCTATACATTTTTACGTCTCAGTTTAGTTTTTCTTTTAGGATTATTTAAGTCTGTTCCTAAATTTATAACAGCGGAGATTAGTATATTGCATTACATCATACGTATAAAATGACTGCATTATTTGAGGATGGGGGGTGACATAACACGAGTACAAGACAGATGTAACCTTCACATGCAAAGTAAACGTGTGGCTAGACTAGGACAATTTGCAAATATTACCCAATACACAAATATGTTTACTATAGAGGCAAAGGCACGACGTGTCCGCAAATATTGCATTATTTGAGAATTGTGAAATGATTATATGTCATTAATTTCCCTTCCCCCCTATGGCCATTACTACTACATAAAGAGGTGATAAATAGATGGGTTAGCTGATGGAGGAGAGGCCTGAATCTGGTCCTCGTTGTGTTACTGTTATGTAAGAAAGTGGTTTGCGTAAGTATCTGTGCAAGCTTCATACAATAGTGGATTCCGTGTGGATTCACCATTGCTGCTGTGTGGGCATGACCACGAAGTGAGGGGTATTTCATTGGTACTTCACTACCCTTGCACGGGCATATTTAGGGTTGCATGCATGTTTTTCCATTCTCTACAAATGGACTTAATGGGTTTGGATTCTGTCCATAGTTACTCATGTACGGACTAGTGATGTTGTGTTGTCTTAGATGCCACTAGCTTTTTTCCTGCCTGTGCAGCCTCTACAGACCCGAGTCCGGGAGTTGAACTAGTGCTGTGAATGCATCCCATTCCTCCAGCAGATGACAATAGTATATTGTCCCTGATGAAAGGTTTATATTAAAGAACCTGAAATGTCGGATTAAACGGACTAAAAAGTTTCATTTCGGAGTGCCGCGCAATAGTCAGTGCTATATATATATATATATATTTTATAAATGTATGTATGTTTGTAAATATGTTACAACTCTGGAATGCTTAGAGACATTAACACCAAACTTGATACACGTTACTTATGGCAAAAAAAACAAAACCTGTTGGGGTGAGGTCAAACGACTGAAGGTCCTCTATAAGGCCAATCCATCTACATCATGGTCTCCCCAATTGTCTGCTTCTTAGAATGAGCTTCTTACAGTTATGGAGGCTACCTGCCCAACATACCATAGCAATGGGTGGGCAATGAACTGCAGAGAAACAGCACATGACTCTCCATGTAGAAGTAGCAAAGCTGCTGGCAATGTATTTATAAACAGCGCTCAGCATTCTTATATGAATTGCCATGTGCTGCTTTAAGCTGTCAGCTTGACAGTTTACAGACCCCCTGTCCTCTGCATCCAAACCCTTTGCATTGCCTTCAGTTACACCACTGGATAGAGGGTTACCCTATGTGGCCTCACAATTGTGTCAGCTACCCATTACTTGATTGAAGTATTCACAGCCCTCAGGAAATAGAAATGTAAGAAGTGTGGGTGTGTGTTGGTCTTTCCCAGCATAGAAGTATGAATTATACTGTACATTGCACAATATAGGCAACAGATGGGAACCAATGATTTATAATATTTATTATGTATTTATTCATTGATTGATTGATTCATTGGTGTTTTCTGTTTATTGAGTCATATGCATGGAAATATAGAATATTGAAAAGGTCAGTTTGGGTGTGAAATGATCTTTTAATTAGTTTGGGCAACATCTTTAACTCTCTGCCTAGTTTAGGAAATGGCATTTATATTAATCAACGCATAATGTCTGTAGCTGCGTCCGATCTCTTAATCAGCTTACTCGTAAAGTTCATGGACTTATTCAGCTTACACTTTCTTACCACTTTACTAATTATACTATGATTATGGGTGCGTGTATTTATAATACATAGAATCATGGCTACTCTCACTGTGTGCAAAACATTTACTAGGCATTCATAAATAATAGTTTCATTATCAGAAGAACTGATTCTTTTCATTCGGAAAGGATACTATACAAATCGCAGGGGTGGCTTATGATGGCATTCAGGGTGTTCATATGTTACCGTGAGGGCAGTCAGCAGTCTGGCCAGCCAGCATTTACCTACATACCTCCACAAGTTACCAGTGCTTTGTCATAGAGAAAGGAATAGGGAGGTTTGAGCAAGGGGGTACACATACAGGGCTCCAGGCCTGTCGGAGGACAGGACCCACACTGGATCAGTAGCAGAGAGCCTTGGTAGCATGCATATTGGAGCATACCCTCAGTCATTCTAGACTCAGCGAGGCGATTCACCATCATTTCCAGCAGAGAGAGCTGTGGAAGATAGAAGCAGAGAAAAGACAGCAAAGGTAAGTAAAGCATGTAAGTAAAGCTTTTGTTAAAGAGATTGATTGGGGCTTTAAGACATAGCCAATGGTTTCATGGTGTATATTTCTTAAAAAAAAAACAACTATGGAAGAAGCCCAAAAAGTTGCTGCACTGGAGCCCAGAATTCCTCTTGGTTGGCCCTGGGTATTCAGGTATCCCCCTTATTAACACATGTGCCTTTTTCTCGCCATCAAAGTCATGTAGTTTGGTTTCCCCCAAACAGGCACTTTACACATTAAGGTGCAGCACATTTAACAGTGTAGAGCCCCAGAACCTCCTCCCTACACCACGTTCCCATATACACGAGGCGCCAGTGTACTGTGGATGGACCTCTACACCACTGACCTGAGAGCACATCCTGTCCTCAGTGCCACGCTTCATCTCCACTATGGCTTTTCTGAGAGCGCGGTTTGATCTTTCAATCATTCCTTTCTTGTTTTGATCCTGCCAAGCAACATATCGACATAGAGACCGCCGAGCCTCTTTGTGTAACAATGCCATTTGTCAAATGTCACATTCTATTCCATCTCTTTATAATATGAAGCTTTCTTTTCTCTTTTGTCTTGACACGCACATTCTCTTTAAAGTATGACAGTAATCTGGCCCCAGACACAGCATACACTGCCGAGACAGAATGTCATTTTATGAGTAAATGCAGCTAGTCTAAACTATAGGAATATATCATTTTCTTCTATAGCTCATATTGCGGGTATGTGTATGAAAAAAGTACCGATACTCAGGTATTATTCTATACAACTCTGTTAACATGCCATAAAGCGGTAAATTGACTAAAACAGGTATTCGCTGTCCAGATCGTCCCCTTATGTATTTTGTTAATATTTGCATGTTCATTTTTTCAAGTTAAAATGATGGATATTTTATTAATACACTTCAGATTCAGATCTTTAGGCATTCATGATTTAGTCAAGTATGGGTAAAACCATGTTGAATTGCAGGGGAGGTAATTTAATTAGTTGTTAACAATATTAGAGTTGAGAGATGATGTTTCCAGCCCAAGTGTAATAACAGTGTAACAGTAACGCTGGTCAGTATCTGTGTGCAACATGCAACAATAAAGTATTCTCCCTGCATGCACACACTGAAATTCATTTTACCCCCCTGCAATTCAACATATTGACTAAATCATGAGTGCCTAAAGATCAGAGTCCTCAGTCCTCAGTTCTGGTCCTCAATTCTTTGGTTATCTCAAAATCTTTAAAATCCTTCCTAAATCCTCATCTTTTTGTCTAGACTTTGCTTTCAGAACTTAATTTCACATTATTATAATTATTTATATTACTAATAATGATAATATTAATAATAATAATAATAATAAAAATAATATTAAAATTAATACATATATGGCTAATACAAAGTTTGGGAGTAAGAAGTAAAACAGGTTGAAATTCCACCCCTATACGACTTGTAAGTGCAGCTTTGGATCAGCCCCAATGTTTTACAGCCCATTAAATTAAATTAAAGTTAAAATGAAAGCTGCAGCATGTGTGTGCAGCAAACAAAATCAATGTCTCCCTGTATTTAAAAATAATAAAATGAGTTACCCTGGAAATTTAACATGGTGTTGTTCAGGTGTTGGCATTAGCATAGCCCCCCCCCCCCACCACCACCACCACTCACCATCATGGCGCAGTTGTCCTTTGGATATAGGTAGCTGTCACCATCCATGGTGAGGCATTCAATTAGAAATGAGAAAACTAATTGTGTTAAGGGAACACACATGGATACAAATTGGTATCTAGATATAAATCCAGCATCGTGCGGCACTTACTCCTGTTTCTACTCTGCACAAAGTGAAAGTAACACGTTTAAAGGGTAATCTGAAGGTAAAGTGCCATTATCGTCATTCAATCAATGCTATCCCTATCTTCTTCATCTACAGTACCTGTGACTGGATCATTTATATCCCGCATGTTTCATATTTCCTCATCTGTATTTATTTGATCCACGTGCTCCTATGCTGTATACTGATCTATCAGCAAGAGTCCCAGCACAAACTATATTGGTTTAATATTTTATAAAAATCCAATAGGGTCCATTTATTCCAGGGCAATCCACTGATAAGTACCAATTAACTTGCTCATTCTCTTACACTAATGGACTGAATGCATTGGCCTCAGTGCTTTTAGACCTCCATTACTGTCCTCCCTGAGGTCATTAGCAACATTCAACCTCATTTCTTTCTTAGTCTCCTGCTTTATATTTCTCTTATCGGCAGCACACAATCGTTACTGGGAGTACATCATTAATGTGTCCTCTGTTGTTTAATAATAATAATACCAGTCATTCATTAGAGAGATTGCGATTTGGTGTGTTAAAGATGTTGCGTCTGACAGCTCAAAGATCATTCTGAAGGGATAAAATTAGCTTTCGGGATAACTAGGAATCTTTTCTATAGATATATGGATGTGAGCAGTTTTGACGTATTCCTCCTGCTCGGTAGATAGTATAGAGTGTTGGGAATTTGGTGGGGGGCATGGATATTTGAAGAGGATGAATGCTGTTAGCAGATATAACAGTAATCGACAAATACAGGTGGCCATGGAGACTAGAAATTGGAACATGGGCACATTGGTTTATCCATGGGGAGGACTGGGTGAGGTCACCCCGTATTGTCCTTCTCCCTGGCTTGCCCACTGCATTGGTTGTGTTTAATTCTGGCGCCTATGTTTTTTAATATTGCCTCGCAGTATAATGGTAAATGATATATCCCCTACAGACATATAAACAAATACAAAGCTATAAAACCCTACCCATAGGCTCTTTATAGGTAACTATGATGGAATGGGAAAATAAAGAATAAACCTTCCAAATTTACCCCATGATACAAGCAGAAGGATCAGTGTTCCAAATTGGTGTGGACAACCCCTATCTCAGGATTCCAGCACTGTTTAAATATATGGCCCTTACTTATTACATACCAAAAAATGTTAGCTTGTATCTGATTGGTTGCTATGGGCAAATCTAGGCCCATGGAGCCTCAAAGGCATTGAAGAAGCATTGACCCTTCAATAGGGGCCTTGCCCATGAGCTTACATTCTAAAGGAGATTGGGATTTGATATAGATACATTATACATTATATACACCTCACATACATTAGGTGCAAATATAGTCAGCTGCCTATTAACCTACCAGCATGTTTTTAAGATGTGGGAGGAAAGCAGCTGGAGACACAGGGAGAACATAGAGACTTCACAAAGATAAGGTCCTCCCCCCCCATTCCTCTCAAGGAAACATTTTTTGTAAGACTGGACTGTATGAGGGACACATAGCACGTCCACACTGGACTATGACCATATCACCTCCACCACTAAGCATAAGCAATCCGCACCCTTCTCTTCCTGATGGAAATCTGAGGTGACACTTTACTTTAGTCCTTAGTCCTTTTTACTAAGGTGTGTGTTGCAATCCATTATAATTCACTACACATATAATATCAAGCCTTAATGTATATATTGATATTCTTTAATTATATTTAGTACACTGTCTGCCAGAGTAGTCAGATGTGGTTTCAGCTCAGTCTCCACTGACCATCCTCAGAAGTCTGGCTTTTCACAACTAGTATCTAATATTAAACTACATTTCTAGCGTATAATTTATATAAAAAAAAGTATGAAAAATAAGATGACTGATATTTAAGTCCAAGGGGGGTATTTACAAAGGCTGATTTTGTGAAATCGGGTTTTTGTTTCTATTTTGGTGTCGATTTTTCGTTTTAAGCATTTACAAAGGCTCGATTTCTTTAAAATGCGATTTTTCTTGTAATTCGACAGTGCGATTTTCAGACGCGAACTTCAAATCGAATCGTCGACTTATTTATATTATCTGCATAGAGATGTAGATTTACTAAAGCGTGATTTATGAAATCGCGGTCATGCAATTCGACTCAAAAGGGACCCGATTTGTGCCCTTTGATGAACCATACCCTGATTGCAAATTGAGAGCACTATATAAATTGCTCATGTTCAGTAACCCAATACATGTGTGATAGAAAACATGGCTGAGGGAGGCATGTTTCATCTTGTCCTGGCCTGTGCAGTGCCAAACAGGTCAGGGCAAGGCAGCCAAGATGAGGAGGAAGCGGAGGAGGAGGTACAACATCACCAGCCCCAGGTCCAACCCCTGCAGCATATTCCACGCGCAAGACGGACATTTATGGTGCGTTTGGACCTGGACTCCCTGTCAGATCAGGAGGTTGTGCGTTATTTCCNCCTTAACNGGTCTACCCTNCTGAGCTTATATGAGCAGGTGAGAGTGTATTTAGAGCCTGAGACCTGTCGCTCTTGTGCAGTTCCTGGGCTGCTGAAATTACATACATTTCCTGGAAACTGGCTCTTTTCAGTCAGTGTCAGGCATAGTGCATGGCATCTCTCAGCCAACATTTTCCAGACATGCCCAGACATGTCTGTTTCCCTAGTCATGAGGCAGGGTGGCATGAGGTGAAGCAGGCCTTCTGTGCGCTCGCAGGTTTTCCATCTGTCCTGGGAGCCATAGATTGCACTCATGTAGCACTGAGACCGCCCAGGGATAGTGGCTATTATTCGTTTTCTATTGGCTGCTTAGCGATTTGATGAATCAGTAACAGGGATTTCTAATCGACAAGTGACGTTATAATGAAATCGACGTTCGCTTTCAGAAAATCCCAAAGAATTTATGAAAATCGAAGCGATTTCAAAACAAAATCGCACTAGTAAATCGGAGGAAATCGAGCTTGAATAAAAACCGTATTCTGCAATCGAAGTATTGTGAATAAGCCAAATCGTAAGGGCGCTTTGATTTCAAATCCCCCAGAAAATCGAGCTTTTGTAAATACCCCCCCAAATCTCTGGATACAAACGATCAGAGTAATTATGTTTCTTTGTTAGCAGACAAAAAGTTTTTTTTGGGAAGTTTGTCTCAGTAGTTTTTAATTAGAAGTCATTAAAGTCTCTAAACCAGATTCAGAGTTAAAAATAAAGTTGGCCGTACACTATGCAATAAATTCTGCCGATAAATCGTTTAGTGTATGGCTACATTATTTTTTAAAATGATCGTCCAATAGCGTTCAAAACAAGGTTTCAAACGAGTTTTGGATTTTTAGATCAGCACAATTGGTGAAAAATTGTTCAGTGTGTGGGCACTTCCAATAATCCTGCCATTAAGAGCCACTTTAGAAGCATAAACCAAACAATTGTTTTTTTGTTTTTTTTTTTTAAAGTTTGGAATGGCTAATTTGCATTTTTTTACTATGGTATACAATTATTGCAAATTAAAACGTTACATGTTCATACAATCTTCAGGTTTATCTTATATTGTATTAAAAGAGCTTAAGAGAGGAAACTTACACCAGGGTAAAATCATGTTTAACTGCAGGGACAGATTCAGATTACACTCTCATGACTTACACTCTAATGGGCATAACCATTTTGACTTTATTGTTGCATGTTGCACACAGATACTGACCAGCTTTACTTTTACACTGTTATTACACTTGGGCTGGAAACATCATCTGTCACCTGTAATACTGTTTGCAATTAATTCAATTTACCTCCTCTGCAATTTTGCATGGTTTTGCCCATGAGAGTGTAAGTCATGAGAGTGTCAATCTGAATCCGGCCCTTAGTGTGTAAACATGTAAGGAGCATTTATTGTTTCCCTGATCAAACAGCGAGTGGTACCGGGCAGACACAAGCGCCATATAGCATCTCTAATTCCATAGTCTGTTCTTAAGCTGGCCATACACTATAAGATAAATTGTTCCAATCTAAGCATTTTTACAGAGTGGGTAAAACAATGTAGAATTGCAGGGGGGGTAAAATGAATGTCAGTGTGTGCATGCAGGGAGAATACTTTATTGTTGCATGTTGCACACAGATACTGACCAGCGTTACT
>JABWIB010005456.1:3163-20887 GCA_016617825.1 Platyplectrum ornatum
TGTTCAAACACACGCAGGCGCTAGGGCACGCAACTGCTAATCTGCGCCTCATTAGCGGGCGATTCAGAGTTGGCGCAGATTTTTCACGCATGCGCAATGCGAAAAAACGCAACTATTCAGCCGCAATGCGCAACTCTGGATCTGGTCCCGGGTCAGCCACAGAAGCCAGCACATCATCTGCAAAAAGTGCCAGTTTCATAACCCCAGCGTCAGTCTGTACCCCCTGGATCCTCGAGTTAGCCCGCACCGTCCAGACAAGGGCCTCAATGCACAGGAGCAAAATCAACAAGGAGAGAGGGCAGCCCTGACGGGTGCCATTGTGAATGTGGACAGGAGCAGAATCCCATTGACCCTAAGTCTAGCAGTCAGGAAAGCGTGCAGAGCCAGAATCCTGTCTCAGAAGACAGAACCCAGGCCCAGGTGCTTGAGCACTCCCTGTATAAAATCCCAGTTGACCCTGTCAAACCCTTTTCCGCATCCGTCGACAGGAGCACCAGTGGGATGGAACATGTATGTGCGAGATGCAGCAAATTTATAGCCTTGGTGGTGTTGTCCCGGGCCTCACGACCAGGGACAAACCCCACCTGGTCTGCGTGAATGAGAAAACACTGGAGCCTGTTGGCAAGCAGTTTGACAAATCATTTAAGGTCCATGTTCAGGAGTGTAGGGACGGTAGCTCTCGTACCTGGTCAGGTCCTTCCCCTTCTTGGGAATTAGAGAGATGTGAGCCTCCAAAGATTGAGGAATAGCCTCCTATCGGAAGCGGTGGAGGCTAATACTACAGAACAGTTTAAGCATGCTTGGGATACATATAATATCTTAAATTTGGGTTGGTATAGTTTCAAATACACAATGTGGCATACTGTACGAGCCATGTGGCTCTTATCTGCTGTCACTTTCTATGTTTCTATGTAAAGGGGGAGGCCAGGGACACTGTGTTGTACACCTGGAGCAGGACTGGGAGGAGAAGTTACTGAAAGGATTTATAGAATGAGGTGGTAAAGCCATCAGGTACAGGACTCTTCCCAGAAGGGGAAGCCTTCAGGGCGGTCTCCAGCTCTAGCTGCGTAAAGGCTTCACCATCAACCGACGAAAGGCAGGGATAGTCACAGGCCACCAAGTAGTCAGCAATCTGCTCCCTCCACAAATGCTTTTTAAAGAAGTTTAAAAAGTAGTGTTTATGGTTTTCATACAGGGGTTCTCAACCAGCGGTACGTGAAACACTTTTTGGGTACAACTGTGTTATATAGTATTACAGCATCAAGAAGTATTTATATTTTAAACATGGTCAAAAGTAGATGTCAGAGAAAACAAGGATCTAAAAAAATATGTAAACTTTAACTAGCCATTTTTTAAAAGAAATCTTCAACCAAGTATCTTTTTTTTTTTTTAAGAAATAAAACTTGGTTTTCTCTTTAGCAGTTTATTGATTTCACACATAGCATAAAGGTAAAAACAATACATGCAGTGTTATCTTAGATGTCAAAAATGTTTTGAGGCTCCCAAGTTTTTTTTTCTAGTTAAAACAGGACCAATTGGCTCTTTGAGGTTCCCTCCCCCTGATCGTAAAAATTGCATAAAGTTTAATTCAAGAATCCTGAATATGTTGTATTGGTGCTGTATGTTCTACTATTTTTAATTATGTTCTGTATAATGTTACTTTACTAACTTCTAATAAATAAAACCTTAAAGTTAATATTCCAACCCTTATTACACGTGAAAGTGTGTAACTATTCAGATAGTACAATCCCAATGTCCATCTCTTAATGCACAGACAGTGAGATTTCTGAAACTTTCCACCTTTTATTAATATAGACTGTGAACATGGTCCATGGAACATAGAGTAGAACATTGTACACGAGGTTGCAAACTACAATAATAGAAGACATAGGACAAATAAAGTTTAAGAAGATATGAGCCTGTAGGGCTGAGGAGACTTTACACGTCCCGTCAACAACTCAAACACTGGAAAACTGAAACTCTTACTCAAAATGATGGATCTAATCTCTTGACCTGTCACATGGTACAATGCTGCTAGACACAAAAAACAGATGTGGACCTGCACAGAATAGATTAGACTTAACTATCAGAGTGCAGAACATTAACTAATCACATAGGATTTCTAATAAAACAATACAAATCAATAGCATGGTCGCCAACTCTCCCTGAATATCAGGGAGACTCCCTAAAAAGTGGGTGATCTCCCTGACTCCCTGAAGTGCTGGATAATCTCCCTGATGCTCATTCAGGTGAAGACATTGTGTTACGATGATATAATTCATAGATTGTGTCCTATTTCTATACAGATAACGAAAGCTGTAGATCCTATTTACAACTATTCACAATAAATAGTGAAAGTTGTTATTTACTGACAATTTATATTGTGAAATAGTCCCCATGGGTGTGTCTAGCTTTGCCATGGGGACTATTTCACAATATAAATTGCTTCCACAGGACACACCCCTTTGGTGGCCCAAGTTACACCCCTTTGGTGGCCCAAGTTACACCCCTTTTGTGCAGCGTTTGTCACAATCTCCCTGATTACCATTTGCAAAAGTAGGCAACCCTGTGCAATAGTAGTACTACTGTGGATACAGCACATTTAAATTTGATGATATTTGAACTTATTATGATAAACTTCTACTAAACTTGTTTTCCATTTTATCTTTATATGATTTATTTTGCATCAATAACTTTTATTACAGAACATCAAAATGATAGGGTACAGAAGAAAATAATGGGAAGCCAGGGAGAAGCAAATGGCAATGCAAATGATCATAGGTAACAGCACAAGAACACAATATGACTGTGGTTTGTCCCTTTATAGATACACCAGCTAAGCCAGGTAAAGTCTAGTGCTAGTAGTGGTATAATATGAGGTACTTTACTTCACCTATCCGAGCTTGCCAGCACTAGTGCTGAATACAATATAGTGGGACTTAACATAGTTTTTTTATTTATTTAAAACATTTTTACACAATGATGACAACTACAGCTCCCACAGCTGTCACCGGCTGTCTGCAGTGGGTTACACAAAGCTGCTGCTCACAAGAGGGTATATTGTTTCAGCGATTTTGTGTAGAATATCACAGCAATTGAATAAAGCACTTTCTCAAGCTTAGTATACTTTGAATAAAAGAATAAAACAAGTATTTGATATCAATGTTCTGTATTGCTGAATTTGCTACTTTACTTATATATAACAAAAAAAAAACTTTCTGTTCTTGCAGATCTTCCAGGTATGCGGTTATTTCGTTGAGAGGAGAGAGTGGGTGGGTGGGCCTTGTCATGAATCTATAGAATGCACGCTTGTAGACAGGGTCCTCTCTCCCACCTATTTTGTCTGTTATCACCCAGTCATGTCTTATTGATTGTTCAAATTGTAAAGCGCTACATAATCTGATGGCGCTATATAAAAAACTGTTAATAAATAAATAAATAAATCTGCAAGCCAGTGTAATCAACTGCCACTGCCTGAGAGATTACTGCTAATTCTCTATGACTTTCACTTATACTGACATATAGGTTGTGTCCCCTGAAATCCTGTGGAAAACACCCACTTTATATGAGGGAGGGGGTTTCCCTTGTACCCCACCCACCCATTTCAATGCCTATGAATGTCATTGCTCTATGTATAATGTTCACAGAGGGGGTTGGAGTTATAACATATTTTTCTGTTAAACTTATTTTGGCAAAAATACAGCCGACATTATGGTATCAGCTGTATCTTTGTTGAATTTGTTATTGCAACTGCTGTAAAGCTGCATATATAAACATGACATGATATCCAGAGCATGTAAGCAGGTGACAGACACAACTGATTTCACCATAATACATCAGAAGGAGTATTGTGATGCTATGGCATTCAGTCAATAACACAGACTACGACAGATTGTTTGCTTTTATACTAGTCATCCCCTAGTGAGCATATTCAAGGAAGTCATATGGGCTGGAGTTCCACAGTTCTAGTACCCTAGCTACAATACACGAACACCAAAATGATGTGACTATATTCCAATTGAGAGCTGTGAGCAGCAGACCAAACTATTAACTATGATTTTTCAGTTACATCAATTTTAAATAAGAAATCAAATACACAATGTTTCTGCTTCATAGTAGCTGTTAAAATAATCCTTTATAGCTTCCTTAGTAGTCTTTCTCTTTTGTCTAATTCTCAGTGAAGCATAGTGAGACCATTTGGCTATAACTGGGTATCTGTGCCAATTTTTATTTGCCCAATTTACTTGATCCCAGTCAATGAGTCACCCTTTCTTCAGGCAATCCATATGAATGTTGTTGTGCTAGGTAAAGATTCTATTGATGAAAAAAATCAATAGAGATTTAGAGAAAATCAAGACAGTCTTGTTGCAGGAAAAAAGCCAAAGTCTGCTTCCCAGACTGACCATCTGGGTTTTTATGGCATTGAGTCAATTAAAAAAAGCAGCAGAGAGGAAAGGAAAATGTATTTAGATTTAGAAATGTGTCTAACAAGTAGGGATTTCACATTATTGAATGTACATATGAATGTTTCTACTTATGTGAAAATATTAGTTATTGACTAGGTTTTCCCCATACCTGGTATGGTGTAGCCTTCTTATTTCATTTTACATCATCCAAAACACCTGTACCAGCCAGGGTTAACATAGTAATATAGTTGTTGAGGTTGAAAAAAAGACATCAGTCCATCAAGTTCAACCTATATTGGATCTCCAGCAATCCTAGTTTTATAATTGAAGTTGATCTAGTTTAAATATACAAGAGCTCCCTTCTGACTAAGGTAATAAATTGCTTACTAGTCGTAACCCTGGATACCCTTTACTTCTAAACATGTGTCTAATCCAGAGGTTCCCAAACTTTCTCAGTCGAGGCACCATTAGGGTCCCCATAATTTTTCAAGGCACTACTAAGACACAATCATTTCAATTTTTTTAAAGTTTTTGAGTCAAAATAATGTAATAACTATTTAGGTAAAAACAGAAATACTTCAGGTTGACATCAAATCTTGTGTTACTCCTAAACAAGACGTAACATTGTGTTTCTAAGTAACACTAACAATGTTGCACCATATCAGAAAAAACATTCCACGGCTCCCTAATGAGAGAGTCGCGGCACCCCGAGGGAGCCATGGCACACAGTTTGGGAACCACTGGTCTAACCCCTTCTTAAATACATCTATTGATCCTGCCATCACAACCTTCTCAGGCAATAAATTCCACATCCTCACTGCCCTTACTGTAAAGAACCCTTTCCTCTGCTGGTTGTGAAACTTCCTTTCCTTTAATCTTAGTGGGTGACCACTTGTCCTCTGTACGGTTCGATGGGTAAAGAGTTCATGTGAAAGCTCTATATACTGACCCCTAATGTATTTATAGATAGTGATCATATCACCTCTTAGACGCCTCTTTTCTAAAGTAAACATGCCTAAACTTNCTANCCGTTCCTCATAACTCAGTGACTCTATACCCCTNATCAGTTTTGTTGCCCTTCTCTGAACCCNTTCCAGTTCTGCAATGTCCTTTTTATGGAGTGGTGCCCAGAACTGTACCCCGTATTCCAGATGAGGCCTCACCAATTATTTATAAGTGGTAAAATTACACAGGCATCCCGTGCATCTATGGTTGGCATAACTGTCTGATCAAGGGGAATGATTTTCAAGTTAATACCCTGAACACAATTAAATACAGCCCTAGAGAGCACATATCATTACATTATATTACACTGACTATATTTATATTTCGATTATCTTTTTGTGATTTTTACTAATGTCATTCATACGCTTGCCAGCATATTGACCAAGCATTTCTAACATTTTGTAGGTAATTTTAGGAATTTGTATTTATTGTTAGAGTTATATTTTTGAAGTTGTGTATATTAAGAATCATACTAATCCTTGTAGCAGATGTACATGTCTTCCATACAACGCACTCCACTATTTTGTACTACATTGTGATATCTAAAGATCATACTAAAACTAATAATAAAAAAGTAGTGTATTTAAAGAAAATACAGATACTGTGAAGAATATCACACGGGCCCAGGTCCGGGACTCACAAAGTCCCGGGCGGCCGGGCCCCTCACATAACGCCATACAGCTATTTAAACTCAAATACGCCAATAATGGCGTCTAAGTGAGTTCAGGTCGGCTCCTGACAGCGGCCGGTAGTACAGGGCGCAGAGCCACTGCTAGGGGTGGGGGGACGGCTGGGCCTCGGCCTGGGACCCGCCCTGATGGCGTACCTGACCACTGACTAGCACACATCCACTGAAGATGGTTAATATGCTCAGTGAATGGTCTTAGTCCAAATTTTGCATCCTGCACTTAAGACGTAATAACCCAAATGCTCAAAATACCATTAATGACTTACATTACAAAATACTTAAGAAGAATTTAGGGGTCACCATTTCATGTGACTTTCTTGTACTCCCTACCTGTTACACTACTCTTCCCTACAAAGTTCTACAGTCAGATGTTATGGAAATGAGATCTAACACTGACTTTCCTGCACATATTTCCAGTATATTCTTGTGGAAATATCAATGTTTAAGGTGCCATTATTATTCGAAATGTTTGACATAACTGACATACTGACATAAATATACTTAACTTCATCTAATCACTGCAGGATGTAACCCTATAAATATTGTTGGCATGACTGTGGGACAGTAGTCAACATTTTTCATATATCTGCATCCAGTTCTATGTCTTGGGACACATCCTTATCAAGGTCAAAACGTTAGTGATGGGTAGTTCAGTACGGATTAGTTCAAAATGAACTAATCTTCATAGTGAACTAGTTGTTCAGTTCACTGCTCAGGAAAAGTTTAGTTCCTCAGGATCTAAAGCATGTGAGAGGAACTAGACACAGACTAATAGAAGTTCCAACAGCTGTAGTTTTATTTCCTGAATCTGATGCTGTAAAAGTTAAGCTTAAAGTACAAAACACTAAACAAAGCCCAGCAAAGACAGATATAGTAAAAATATAGCATCTGCACCCCCTAGGCAAAGCCTATGGCCTAAATTCACTAAGCGGGGAGTTTGCAGGGGAATTCAAAAGTGAGGATTTTGCCCATAGCAACCAATCAAATTCGAGATGACATTCTCCAGTATGCAAAATGAAACTGAGAACACAAATCTGATTGGTTGTTATAGGCAACATCGCCACTTTTAAAATCCCCAGCAAACTCATCGCTTAGTGAATTTAGGCCTATGTGTCATGCTACTCACCTTTCTAAGATAATGACTGTCCTATTTTTAGTCCAAATGTCCAAAGACCAAAGACTTGCTGCAAAACCTTTTACTGGGTGTATAGGTGCTAATCTGCAGCTGCACTGTAGCTCAGCTCTCATACAATACTCTAGGGCTGGCAACAGAAATCTTGGGGCCCGGTAAAACCATATTTTTTGGGGCCCCAATCAATAGTGGTAACATTAGTGACAGGACCTCCAGAAGCTTGGGGCCTGTCACAGCTGCTCCCCTTGTCCCCCCCCCCCCTGTCGCCAGCCCTGCACTACTCATGATTCAGTACACTAAGCTGCTGTGCTCAGACATAGAGTGAACTGATTCTGCAGAGCAGATGAGTTACATTGTATTACTGACTCATGAGTCATTGCTCTGCAAGTAGTTCACTGACTCACCAACTCACTGACTCACTAGTTCAGATTCAGAAGAAGTTCAGGTTTAGATTCAAATTGAACTAGTTCAGCAGTCACTGCTCAGCTCTGTGACTCATACAGACATAATGATCAGTACAGTACACGTAAGCTACCATGTGTGGCACTGCTGTGCTCAGGCATATGCATGGAGCTGATCCTGAAGCACAAATGATGACTAGTCTGTGGGGAACATACCGGTATACCAAGTTACTTCTATAGAAGTGTAGATGTTTGAAAATAGCTAGAATCTGCAATGTACATTTCCACTTCTATAGAACATCCATATGTCACTGTGTGTATATCTATTTCATATCATCTAATTTGTATCTATCTATCTACTCATGAGTATATCTAAGCTGCTGTAGGTGTCACAACTATGTTAAAACACTGTGTAAAATCAACTGTAGAGCAGTCTCAGTTACATTGTTTCTCTGACTCAGTTGAATAGTTCATACATA
Source organism: Platyplectrum ornatum (assembly GCA_016617825.1). NCBI lineage: Eukaryota > Metazoa > Chordata > Amphibia > Anura > Limnodynastidae > Platyplectrum > Platyplectrum ornatum. Next base: position 11,275 of record JABWIB010005456.1, read on the forward strand.
TAACTGATCAGCTCTCTGACTAAGTGGGAGTCTGAGTCAGTGAGTGAAATAATGAACAATGAACTAGATGAACTAATCTTCTGAACTAATCGTTTAAGTGAACTAGATCATAATGAACTAGTCACCAAAATGAACTACATTTTCCATCACTACAAAACATCAAATCAGCCACCGCCCAGAAATGTAATTTCGCTGCAGCATTGAGATATTATTATTGCATACAATAATCAAACAGCGAGACATTAAACATTCAGTAGTAAAAATTGATTGATGATAAAATAATACAGACAATCACGCAATCAGACAAACAGTTGCCATTTTTGTTACTGGCTACTGTAATCTATAATAAGTTAAACAAGGTTGTATGTGTATGCAGTTAACATAAATTTATGACTTCACTAAATAAATGTTTAAATAAATCATTTAAAAAAATCTTATTAAAAAATGTTTTACTAAAAGGTCATTTACAATGTTATAATGTTTTATACAATTGCAAAGCAAAAAAATATATTATTATATTATTTGCAGTGGTACCTAAATAAATGTAAATATAAATAGGCTGAATTCATAGTTACAATGTATATCAGTCTCTGCTCCAACCATGCTGCCAGGCCAGCACTTCCAGGACCACTTCCCTAGCTTGCACAGGGGTTCTATTCCTACCTTAGACTGATCTACCTCCACTTAAATAGTGATGAATTGTAGGTCTGGATAGCACATACAATACAACAGTAATTTTGCAGGACTTTTAACATGTCCTTGAGCGGAATGGAAAGAATCTGAAATATCTGCAATATCACTGATCTTAGTTTGAAATAAAACAAAGAAAACAATTACTTTTCAACTGCGTACAGGGTGTTTCAGTGCTGGAAAATATTTGTCCTCTGCAGTTTTACTTGCACTGAATTGGTGCAGGATGTTTTGAGACGGAACATTCCTTTAGAGTAGTGCTCAAAATACAGATGTTATCACAAGTGGATAAGCCACTTTCCAGGTGTTTTTTTGGGCTCACTCCCATATTGCACATTACAGTACAGAAGCTATGCACTTAAACCTAAAAGGTGTATTCGTCAACTCTGGGTCAGGTACTACATTTGTTATGTGCCACCCTTATGAGAAACCTTTGTTCAGTTTAAAACTTACTCATTGACGTTAATAAAACATAGTAAAAAGTAGTTTTTACCTATATTCTCCAGCGACTCTGTTGTTATGAAGGCGATCCCATATTCCGTTCCACAATACATACATCTCTTGGCTCTATATTAATAACTATTATGGCAGAAATCCAAACAGCTCGACATACATCCTAATCTGGGGTAACCCAACTTTTCCTTCAGGTTTAGACAACTCACTATATATACTTTGGAAAAATAAAAGCACTATAAAAACTAAGGATATACTTGTTCCAGGGGTCCGAATCTATACTTTTGATCAGTTAATTGATATATATGGTGTAAACAATACCCAATTTTACATGTATCTTCAAGTTCCACATCTTGATTATATGGCACCTAAACCTACAGATCATATACATATACATCATATATATCATGTATCAAATACAGATTATAAAATACAATTAATCTCCTTTATAAAAAAAATAATACATACCATACAAATATGTTATTTTCTAATACGAGATAATACGAACACGAACAGTTATGGGAGACAGTTACTTCACCTGAAGTTTCGTTAAAACATCTAGGGGTATATTTACTAAGCGGCGAGCTGGCAGTGAGATTGGAAAGTGTAGATGTTGCCCATAGAAACCAGATCAGATTCAAGCTCTCAGTTTAATATTACACACTGGAGAATGTGAACTCAAATCTGATTGGTTGCTATGGGCAAAATCCCCACTTTTCAATCTCACTGCAATCCCGCCGCTTAGTAAATATACCCCCTAGACTCCACAATGAAAACCTTGCACTCAGCCTCACTTCAAGAGGTCCATTATAAAATAATTAATAGGGCATACATATTTCAAAATAGAAGGATACATATGGTCCCGGAGAAGACAGGCATTTGTCCTAAATGTAAGACCTCAAATGGCAATTTTTATCACAATATGTGGAAGTGTGGGGAAAGTAAGCAAATTTTGGAACAAGATAATTAGTTATATAAACTATAAATCAGGGCTCGAAGTGGGGGGTATATGGGGGTATGCCATACCGGGACTTCTCCCATAGATGTAATTAAAAGACTACAAATCTCCATTGCTTCTATTAGATTGTCTATTTCCATACGCTCAATTCTAAATGTCCATGCCCCCACTACTAAATTTCCACTTCGACCACTGCTATAAATTACAACTTAATGTGAAACGGGATCCACTTGCTGTGTGCTAATTTTAGCAATTGAAATCTAGAAGAAAATAGATCTCAATATATTCCTATACTGACGATCATTGTAACAGAAGCCAAGAGTAGTATCTTATCGCATTGGATAAAAAAAAATCCGCCCCTATGTTAGGTGAAGTTCAAGCTGCCCTTCTTCAGCTAAAATACTGTACAATGACTGTAGAGCTACATATATATATACCAGATATATAAAAGAGGAATATTTAGATTCCAAAGAAAATGGGCCAAATATATTGCAACTTTGGACATAAGTACACAAAGAAAAATTTATAAGATCGAAAATACAGATTGGTTTATGAATAGGATGGATGTTCCTTATATACAGAGAGATAAAATCTGATGAACTAGGTAGTTAAGTGTTGGAGCAGTAACTTTAAAGGAATGATATAGTAAAATAAATTAGAAAGAATAATTGTGTTTAAAAGATGAATGTTAATTAATCCAATTTTCCTGATCCTAAAACTGTTCTTTTTCCATCTTTAATTGTTTTTTGGGGTTTTGTTTTTGTTTTTTTTTTGTTTTGAACTGTGATATCAATATTAACATTGAGATGTGTATCATTGTTTATGATGTGTTATTTTATTTAAAAAAAAGAATAAAATGTTTTAAAAAAACCCATAGTAAATGTATTTTTTTCATTGCTTGTTTGTGATTCGACTGTTCTAAAATGACTGGGATATAGATCTGATCTATTATTTTAATAGGGAAAAAGAGTATGATTTAGACATGGGATCCTGTGGACATCAAAGAAACCATAGCAATCAGAAAAATGGGGACATTATTCAGGTGTTTCCTAAACCTATAGTAGTTATTAGGTGACTCAGAGAAAAAGGCTGCTTCCATAAATCATTACTTGAACAGGATCTAGAACATTTAAATGTCCACTCATTTATATGGATTTGCTGACAGGCAAAAACCTACTAATAATTATACCCTTGTATAAATCTATTTAAACTGCAATTTACTGGCACTGTGACGGCAAATGATATAAGGTCCATGCCTGCCTCTGGCATGTTGCCAGTCAAATAAAATATGATGTTTACTTTCATTTTTATCCAAAGCATTTATAAGCTATTTTACTGCTTCTGCTATCCTCAGAGCCTGAAGAAATGCAATAACGTCAGTTTCACAACACACTTTCTACACAGCTACCATTTCTTTTGCATTCCACAACACTGGTGCATTGCATTCCAAGAGGTGTTTAAATCCTCATTAGCTTTCCAAAAAAAGAAAGTACATTTCATCAAATATGAAAAATATTTTCATAAAATGTGAGATTGGGAGTGATGAATACACCAGGGTGGAAGTTTTTATTACACTATTACATCAGGGGCTCTAAGTGAGGTTGGGGTATGACATACCATCACTTCTCCCATTAATTAATTAAAAATCTTTAAATCTCCATTTACTCATTTATGTTCTATATTTTCTTAACACCACTATGTTACACTGTGTGCTTTACAATGGGAATCAATCCCAATTTCCTGACATTTTGAAAAGAGTTAAAAGTTAAAAGCAATGGTAAAAAATTAAATACACCAAAAGGTAATATTTTATAGGTCACAGTTTTTTGTTGTTATAACATATATTTCGAGTCATCCGGTATCATCAATGTTTTCCTGCTTCAGATTGTCACTAGAACGATTATTCTTAAATGTTAAATGTTATGGATACTAACTAAATACCAAATATAAATATATGCCATACTTAAATTATCAGTTTTATGTTGGTAAAAAACAAGTGGAAAAATGTCTATTATTTTTTAAATAAACAATATATTAAGGGAAGGAGCATTTATGAACTAGGGCTTCATAAACCCTAGTTACACCACTACCCCTATTGCACAGCTCACATTCTTTATATGTATAGTTGTTCATCTCTAATCCTCCAGTGTACAAAGTTTGAATATGGCATGGCACTAATTTTCAAGCAATAATTACTTTGTAACAAGGATATGTTGTCTTGTCTTGTCTGGTCTGTCTGCCATATAAACAATGGAGGCATAGTATGTTGAGCTCTGCTTTATAAAAGGCCAGAGCAGATATTATTTTTGGCTGTTCTGGTAACCAAAACACCTTCCCCCCTTACCCAGCATGCACCACTGGGCATCCCCATCTGCACCTTTGCATATATATATATATATATATATATATATATATATAGGATTCAGTATCTATGGAGTTATGCATATGTTTTGAAGAAACTTAGTTTATGTCCACTATAAAAATGTTTTGATGATTTATACACCCCCCCCCCCGTTATATTAACGTACATAACAGGTTAATCATGCGGAACATTTATTCTAACTACAGAATCAAGACATGTGACCTTACTTTCCCAAGGGAATCCATGCTTAGATTTAACCAGGATCACATGGATGAAAAGTTTACAAAATAAAGGAGCAAAGTCAAATCAAATAGAAGCGACTTCTGACACAGTCGTAAGTCTTGTAAAAATCATCCACAATTTAAATAGCAGTCACTTGACCTTCATACATTTGTCTTCTCACATTCTTAAAGAATGTTACTTGATGAGATCACATCTGTGTCTTTTCATTTCTACTCCTTAACAAAGAAACTAATATTTGAAGATAATTTTTCTTTGCCCCTGGCAATGTTTTATAATAATATCTACCACTTGCGCTTTGAAGAATTGCCTTCTGGATAAACATAGACTCTAATAAAGCAAAGGTGTTTCTGGTTTAACATTTGTTCGCAAAACCATATATTATGCTACTGCTAAAATGTTATTTTCTTTACAAAAATCACCCTCTAAATGGCAGAAAAAGAAGCAATATACTATATTTGTATCCTCCAGCATATTTACTTATATACAGTATTTATACAGTGCTTAATGAACAGTCATAATAATGCAGGTCTATAATTTAAGACATGAAAATTCTTCAACTGTAACAGTTAATGGAAATCACAAATAGTCACAAACCTGTAGGCCCACCTACTAAAGATAAAGCAGATTCTACAAACCAACTGATGCCCCTTTATGTCTACTATAGTTACTGTGCTAATGAAAGTCTTCAGGACATGTAGACTACATATAAACACTCCATTTTGTACAGAAATTTAAATTACTTACAATTATTTTTTAAATCATCTACTACTCTACACCAATATATTAATTATCATTTCTACACAATTATTTTTATAACCCTTCTATACCTAGGAGTTTACATAGGCTGCCTCTTATCTGTGTAATGATCTCTCACCCTTCTTGATTAGGTTAGACATGACAGTGACTCTTAGTTTTTGTCATGTAAGTATCTTGGAGCACTTAAGTTACCCTGGTGTTCATACCTGTGCCCCCACCCACCTAAATTAAGCTAGTTGGGCAGGGGGCTGTATTTAAATGAACAGATTAGCAATGGGTTTGCCCTGATTTATGTGTGGGCCCATTAACCAGCATTTAATAGATTTAAGATAGCCCCATCAGTAGCTGTATGATTAATTGCGGAAGAAAGGCCATCTGTACTGCTTAATAATGGTATTGAAGTATTTTAATCTTCTTTTATTGTGTACAAATACAAGAAACATTGTATATTGAGATTGTCCAGCAGTGTACAGAGTGGTGAGCACCTACCTATCGAAACAAAAACAATTCTTCCTCACCCCTCCTTTGTCTCCCGCACACTGAATACCCTGTGTAGTGTAATCTGGAAAGCCCCCTGAATAGAGATATGAAAAACTAGCAACCATATAGATGGGGACTACAAAAGTTAGAGCCTAAGTGGGTGTGGGCAGTGGTTGTAACTCTCTAATACATTAACCTAACACGATCGGATCTTTATATTGAGATACACGGAAAGTGAAGAGACTGCTGCTACGGTCGTGAGGCGTCTGGTGAATCTGCAGGGAGCGGATAGCAAGATCAGGTTTACATTAACTACAGTGTAAGTATATATGTGCATTGGTGGAAAAGTACAAAACACAACCTACTATCCACCTGAAAAACAGGTTGATGTGCTGTAAATAAAGCATGCGCAAAGCTGCCCATCCCTCTGCTAGTGCTTGCATTATAGGGGGCATTTCTCACATTTAAATATGCGCTCATTCAAATGCTATATTATACACAAGATTTTATTATCTTTCCATGTCAACAGTTTAGAAAAGTTTCTACTTGTAGCTGATAATCATACATTTACCTCAGTATCCTTTATTAGTCTGAAACAAGTATACTTGCCATGCTTTTCATCTTGCATGCGACTAGCTTTTTCTTTTATGTGATTCTAGCTTTCTCAGACATGCCGCTTTTTTAGCCAGTTACTGACAGGATGTACAAACGCACGCTATAGTGTCAATAACATGCATTCTGTATCATATTTCAAGCTATCCTTCCTCAAACTTAGCAAGATGTTGAAAGTAAAGGCAGAGATGTATGGTACATTAAGCCTTTCCCACACTAAAAGCACAGATGCTCACATCACCAAATTCTGGCATAGATAAGTTTTGGATTATATGGCCTAGAAAAAACAAATCATACAGAGAAATCATATATTGAGGAAATGTTTCTATATACAATACATAATTTCATGAGATGCTTTTAATTAAGGAAATAGAAAAATGTAATGAATAACATTATACATGTGTGTATCAACATATTATTTTATTTGCCGAGAACATTGGTTCCTAAATGAATATTTTGACTTGGACCGGGACCTGGACAGGCTGGGATTTAGTTGCACCACAGCTCCTTTTTTCATACAATGCCTCACTGTGTCTAGGAAAGAACTATTACATTGAAAGTTGGTTATTTTGGATAAAGATTACATGATACAATTACCATTGTCTAGTTAAAATGAATAAAGTCTGGACAAAAGGAAAACCAGAGGTTTGCAACTAGTAATTTGTCTATTTGATATATTACAGGGTCACAAATTCTCTTTGTTTAAAATTCATTTATAATTGTATAAGAAGGCATGTTCTCCCACTAAGTCAAACAAAAAGCCACAGACATTTAAACAACAAGCTATATCCATCAGTAGATGACAATCACTGGTCCTTATTTATATTTCAGCTGAAATTAAGCATCTGGTACCAGCTGGATGGGACTTTCATCTATCTTTACATCTGAGAAATATTCAGCTTCTTATCTTTCTGCATTAAATTCAAATGACCTTTTAACGTTTTATGGCCACAACATATTTAGATAAAGGTTAAAGCAACAACATTTTAAAAAACGATCGCACTCCTGATACAAAGCCCCAACTTGCTTTTCAACACTATAATCTGTTTCACAGTCAATCTGTTTTAAAATGTTCCCATTTCCTTCTGTTACAGTGATATGCACCCCCACACCACTGGAAATGCAGGGAAATTAGGAGCTCCTAGAAAACCAAAGAGATAATACAATGTTGTTTATGTACCTCCCAAGAGTTTTAATTTGAGGTACATAAATAGTGAGGGATCTGGACATATGTGGGTGAAATTTGGGTTGGGCTTATTTTGTCGCTCTTTCAGGATTCCAATTGTTTGAGCTACTGTATACATTTCACACAGTTCTGCACCATTGTTGGATTGTACACACTAGTAAGAGCCTCTTCACTGGAACAGCCTACCATAACCTATTAGGCTATCTTCCACCCTCCTAGCCTTTAAATACTCACTTAAAACCCACTTCTTCAGCCTCTCCTACCCCCACCTCCACCTAATCTCTCTACCCTCTCCCCCTCTTCCCAATGTCTTATGAACTGTTCTTCCCCTCCCTTAGCATGCAAACTCTCACAAACAAGGACACCCATCCTCCTGTTATCTCTTCCCTCCTGTCTTTATCCAGTGTAATACATTATACACATACCAACCCTCTTAGTTATTATTATGTACTCTCATGCTAAGTATATATTAGACTGTTACTGTATGCTATGGCATTCAACATCCTGCACTGATATTTATAGTAATTATAATAATTAGAAAATGTATCCATTGTATTGTTACATTATAATATGCCATCCATTGAAATCAGTGAAATATACTGCAAATCTTCAAATATTTTGTAAAGACAGTCCTTTGCTTAGAAGATTGAAAAGTGGGGATGTTGCCCATAGTAACCAAATGAAATGTAAAATGAAACTGAGAGCTTGAATCTTTCCAATCTCACCGCTTAGTAAATGTGTTTTTCATTTGCAATGTGTTTTGAAAAGCTCTCTAAAAAGTTGTCTAAAAAAAGCACCTTTTCATTTACAATTTAAGGAAAAACAGACTTAAATTTGTTACTTCATTGTGAGTTCCTTGAGAGTTTAGAGGAGAAATATTTTGAAACAATGCAGTTATATTCCCTTTTCTTGGGAAAACTTCCTCTGTAGAATAAATTTTGTTGCTATATATTCTATAAATGGTCTTTTTCATATACAAGGTCCTCAAAAGCTTGATTATGTTTACAAAGCTGTACTGGGAGGAATAAGATGAACATCCAATATGAAGTCAACAAACTGAAATATTGAAATAATCTTTATATCCCATTAAAGAAACTGTATTGTATAGGTTCACATGTATCTTTACTACTATAGACGATTTGTCTTACATACATTTATGTTTAAAAAATGTGTTTGTTATTTACTGCATAGTTTGAATTGTTTGAATATAGTGCGCTTTACTGTATAGAGATAATTCAGAGAACTAGTCAAATGTGACAGCATTCAAGAAAGAGAGCGATCCTTTTTTGGGTCAATGGGCCAGATTCAGATCTTTAAGCACTCATGATTTAAAAAACCATGTTGAATTTCAGGGGAGGTAAAATGAATGTCAGTGTGTGCATGCAGGGAGAATACTTTATTTTTGCTTATTGCACACAGATACTGACCAGCATTACTGTTACACTGTTATTAGACTTGGTCTAGAAAACATCATCTCTCAACTATAATACTGTTTGCAAAGAAATTTAACTCCCCTGCAATTCAACATGGTTTTGCCCTCTCTTGACTAAAGCTGGCCATACACTATGCAATAAATCATTAAGAGCTAAAATTAACATGAAAGTGACCGATCAAAAGAAAGTTTGTTTTTAAAAAACGGGCACTTAAAAACCGGTACAGATACACCTTAAATTGTTCAGAAATGCAATGAAAAAGTTCAGTGTCCGGAATTTTCGTGATGAAAAGATTGTTTAAAAACATTGTTCAGTCCCCGTACACTGTGGGGCTGATCCAGAGTTGCGCATTGCGCATGATTGCTGGCGCAATGCGCAGATTTTTCTGCGTTTTTTCGCACTGCGCATGCGCGAAGAACTCAGAATCGCACGCTAATCAG
>JABWIB010005457.1:6431-18149 GCA_016617825.1 Platyplectrum ornatum
TGGTGGTATGGACATTTAGAAGTGGTGGTATGGACATTTAGAAGTGGTAGTATGGACATTTAGAAGTGATGGTATGGACATTTAGAAGTGGTATGGACATTTATATGTGGAGGTATGGGACATTTAGAAGTGGTGGTATGGATATTTAGAAGTGGTGGTATGGACATTTAGAAGTGATGGTATGGGACATTTAGAAGTGGTGGTATGGACATTTAGAAGTGGTGGTATGGACATTTACAATTGGCAGTATGTAAATATAGAAGTGATGGTATGGGACATTTAGAAGTGGTAGTATAGAAACATATAGTAGTATAATAGAATTAATAGAATAGAATGGAGAATGGAGATTTATTGATAATAATAAAATGACACTATATACACCCCCACTTCCAGCCTTAAAGTGTATATTACATTTATAAATACTTAAGTACGTCAATATGTTGTTTTATATTTTTATACATGCCCTGTTGGATAGCAAAATGTGGGAAAATACAGATTTCCATTATTAACAATTGAACAAATACTGAAAAACTTTCATTTTGAATTGGAATGTAAATTTGCCTAGGTATAATTTTACACTTGTTTTGCTGTTACTCAAACGCTGGATCAATCCTGAGAATTTTAGCTTTTGAACTATATAGAAATAAATGTTTGAGGAGGAAATTAGAAATATGTGTATGGATGTATAAATATATATGCCATATACAAAGCATGTGTTTCTTTTAAAACAGGAGTGGCTCTACCTTATGTGGCCATCGGGTCATCTCACTGCCCACTTATGGATGCCTTGAAACCACAGCTAACTCCAAAGGTGTCTTATTTAATGTATCAGTTTGTGTTAGATGTTACTGTTTCTTTAAGTGGACCTACACATATGCTATTCTATTAAATGTTCTAGGTAATATGATTATATATACTGTGTTACTAACCATTTTCTCATATTTTATTAGTATAAGGTGATGACACTGTTATACTCGAGTATAAGCAAATTTTTCAGCACATTGTTTTGTGCTGAAAGTGCACCCCTCGGCTTATACTCGAGTTTAAAAATTTTTTACGGATGTGCTGACCCTGGCATGCAGCATGACACTCATACACCACTGAGTCCACAGAGCTAGCACAGGCATGATAGTGTGCTGTATAGATTACAGCATGGCACAGGAGCTTTACATTCCATATATGCCTTATAGTAACAGGAAACAGGGGAACAATAGAGACATATAGGGGAAGATCTATAGAAGCTGGACATAGAGACCAGAGCCAATGCAATCCTATGGGGGTAATGATCCATCAGTGACATGAGTGACATGAGCCTTTCGCAATGGTGATAGACAGACATACTGGGGGGTCGGCTTATACTTGAGTCAATAAGTTATCCCAGTTTTTTTTTAGGTGAAATTAGGTGTCTCGGCTTATATTCGGGTCGGCTTATACTCGAGTATATACGGTAACTGGTTTTTGGGTAGTTCCATGTCTGGCTGAAAAGCTAGGTGTAGCGACTGTGTCAGGCTAATGGGATCAAGTCATTATATAATCATATAGTGATAGTTCATATAGTGGCTTCAATGAATTGGAAATTGTTTGTTAAAGCTTTGTTAAAGCTGGGGGTATATTTACTAAGCGGTGAGATTGCAGTGAGATTGAAAAGTAGGGATGTTGCCCATAGCAACCAATCAGATTTGAGCTCACATTCTCCAGAGTGTAAAATTAAACTGAGAGCTTGAATCTGATTGGCAACTTCCCCACTTTCTAATCCCACTGCAATCTCACCGCTTAGTAAATATACCCCATAGAGTAGCACCATACTTGTGAGGCAGATTAACTAGTAGACAGGTACTCACCACCCATGTGTCTTGTTTATTGCGCTCTCCTCGAACTTCTGGGATGTATGGAGGTCATGGCTTCACAGTGTCAGCAGGTTCCCTGGTTTAGTGGCCTGTCTTGCTGTGCGGGTGGTTGATGCATATTCGCTCTCTGTGTCCACTTGCTTTTTTTTTAAAACAGATATATAGCGTGAAATAAGGCTCTTGACAATAATCTAAGTGTCGCACTGCTTTATCAGTACTGTATATGATACTGATTAATTGAAGCCACAATATAAACTACCATTATATGAACGTATAACAACCTGACCCTAACACAGTCACTACACCTAGCTTTTCAGCCAGGCACGGAACTACCCAAAAAAGATCGTCTTATACCTCTTTTTTTACTACCGAGCATCTATTCACAAACACCTTTCAGAACGCACCCAATTTAGTTACGATCATTTAATAGCCATTTGCCGGCTATTAATACCTTTGCTATAGGGCAAACACATAATTATAAGGTAGACTCTACTTCCCCACACTGCTTCCCAAAACTTCAATATTTGGGGACAAGCCCAAATTATATGACCAAAATCTGCTGCAGAAATTACACATCTGGGCATTTATCATCAGTCCATCCCCCAATCTTACACAGTCATTCCGGAGTCAAATATATCCTATGTAAAATAAACAAATTAACTTGTTGGAACCATATTGAAGCTGTCGCATATCTAATAGATCTCAGAATCTCATCCCAATCACCCTTATCAATATTTCCCACATCCAGTACCCATTGTTTCAAGGTTTTCACCATCTATTGAAGATCGGATTAACTGATTGAAGAAATTCCCCCTTTTCCTCTATCACTACTAGTTTCACTCTTAATGAAGAGGGGACAACGTCTGGAGAAGCTCTATTAAATTGAGTTTGGAGGGCATGATGCACTTTAAGATAACGAAAAAACATAGAATTAGGAATATCTAAACTAGAATGTAAATCTGCAAATGACACCAATGATGCATTAACATATAATTGGCCCAAGGCCACCACCCTTCTCCACCTCCACAAATTCGAGCCTTCCAGAGCCGCTAAACCCGGTAAATGTTTATATTCCATAAAGAAGTCTCTGGGGCTAATCAGACCAGAATAGTTGCAAAGGACCAAGATAGATCACTAAATAATTTTAGCCAAAAAATATGAAATATTATCTGAAAGGGCTAGAACGCCAGAATCCTTGGCATGACACAGCACATTCATTTAAAGTTTAGCCCTGTGGTCAGCCCAAATCATTGATAATATATGGCTTCTTATACGCTCAAACATGCGTTATATTCAGGAGAATGTTGAAGAGCATACAAAATTTAGGTTGTAAAACCATTTTCAACAAATTAACACGCCCTGTCATGGTTAGAAGAAGGCACATCCAAGATCTTGAGTTCGCCTTAAGAAAATAAATATTTGGTTCAATGTTTAGGGCAGAATATTCTAATCCCCTATCACTCATAGATATTTAAATATATTTAAACATATTTAAATTTAACTCGATTTAATCCATTAGCCAAAATTTTCGCTAAGATCTTAACATCAGTTTGAAGTAAAGGAATGGGTCAATATGATTCTGCAAACAGAGGGTCCTTGCTTGGCTTGGCAGTAACAATAATAAGAGCCTCAGACATAAAAGCATACAGAGAGCCTCTGTGGAATATTTCATTAAACACTTCCAACATCTTTGTGGCCAAAAACAGTTTAAATTTTTTTAATAGTTCTGGTGGAAGACCATCAGACACCAAAGCTTTGCCATAAGAAAGGGCCTCAACTTTTTTAATCTCCTTCAACATCAACAGGGCGTCCAGAAATAAATTTTATGGGATGAAAATAGTAAACATCTTCTGGATTTATCAAGCTAAAAATCGGTCCAGTCCTTCTGAGCCCGAAGCCAATCAGAAGAAGTATTAGAGGACAATATATATTGGGGTATATTTACTAAGCGGCGAGATTGCAGTGAGATTGGAAAGTGAGGAAGTTGCCTATAATTTCATTTTACACACTGGAGAATGTGAAATCAAATCTGTTGCTATGGGCAACATCCCCACTTTCCATTCTCACTGCTTAGTAAATATACCCCATTGTTTCTAATGCTCTACATTTCTGTTCCAACCTGACATATTCTTAGAACTAAGTTTTTTCAAATTAGAAATAGATTTTATCAAGGTACTCTGTAAATGACTTCCCAGTAGTCCTTCCCAGGCCCCAAAATTGAATTATGGTCAAAGAAACTGCCCCAGGACTCAAGAAGATTCAATCGTTCAACAAATTGAGTAATCCAAGACGGGTTTAAGTCCCCAAATCTAACCCCACAATTCACAGATAAATCAATAACCAAACCAACCGGGAAATGATCTGACACACCACTAGAATAATGATTGGCTTCTATCACCCAGGGGAGAAGGGAACGCAAAATCAAAAAAACTCCCACCATTTATCAACTGCAGGATCCAGAACTACATTAAAATCTCCTAATAACACCATCAGGATTCCTGGATACTGAGACATAAAAGCAGAATCTCTATTAATTATATCCACATTAAATGGCGGAGAAACATACACTCCAAATATAAGGAAAGGTCTAGAATCTAGATTTCAAAAATACCCAACACCCCAATGGATATATTTGTACCTTCACCACACAAAATGTTATACTCTTGCAGACTAAAATACATAGCCCTCTAGAGAATGAAGAATGAGTAGCATGAAAAGCTCACCCAACCCACTGACATTTTAACACAAATACCTTACCACCTATCAAATGGGTCTCTACTAGACAAACCGGATTGGCCATAAGAATTATAGAGAATATTTCCGGTAGGCCGGTGGCTTTGGAGGCCACTCTGCAGCTACTCTGTGATTATCAGAGTAATAGGTGGTGGTGACTTAGATGATACTTGAATAGAATAGAAGTCACTAGGATGTTCTCCGTGTTGAAGGCAGCTCACTGAATTGGGCAGTGGTTATTAGGATTCTATCTATGTTATAAAGGGGTAAATGTAATTATTGTATTGTGAAATGTTGTATTCGTTTGTAACTCTTTTATATAACTGGCTATACATAACCTGTCTATGTTATATATGTACAAGGCTCTTAGAATTCCCAATGTATGTTGTATGCAGGGGCTGCCCTCAAAAATCTAGGAGTACTTGGCCCTAAGATTTCTATGGCTACATTTATTCCACTCCCAGTCACTCTGTCTGTCTGTCTAACTCTTGACCCCTCTTCAGTCTTCAGTCAGGCTTCCATTGCCAACACTCCAAAGAAATGGCATTAACAAACGTGGTCAATTATTTTTTTTTTTATTATTTAAACTTATGAACAATAATGTTCCTGGCAGTTGGTTGAGGAGTTTCTAGGTGGACAGTCCCACTTAGGCAGATTTCAGTACATAACCCTCCAGAATCCTCTACTTTCAGAAGTTTGAGAAAACCTGAACCTGACCCAGTAGGCCTTGACTGCATCCATGAACAATGCAAATGCCAAGATGTCATGATAGTAAAAGCCGATGAACTTAAATGTTAAACTGGTCCTGAACATTATGTCAATTATTCTGAGAAAAAGATTGATTTAGATTGAGTTGTTTAACTACGTGTGATAGTTTGATGTATAATATGGTTTATTTCACACTAGGCAGGCTAGCTTGCTAATAAGATTATGGTCTTGAGTAATGTCTTATAGAATTTGAATTCTAACAACTTTTATTATAAATATCAAACTGTTTTTCAGGATAGAAATCAGAAACGATGGGCGACTGGAGTTTTCTGGGAAGACTATTAGAAAATGCACAAGAACACTCCACCGTAATTGGAAAGGTCTGGTTGACCGTATTATTTATCTTCCGGATCCTGGTTTTAGGAGCAGCAGCAGAAGAAGTCTGGGGAGATGAGCAGTCAGATTTTACTTGCAACACCCAACAACCCGGTTGTGAGAATGTCTGCTATGACAAAGCCTTCCCCATTTCTCATATTAGGTTCTGGGTCTTGCAGATTATTTTTGTGTCCACCCCCACCCTCATCTATCTGGGCCATGTCTTGCACATTGTGCGGATGGAAGAAAAGAAAAAAGAGAAGGAGGAAGAGCTAAAGAAGTGCATCAAAGGTAACGACGAGAAGGAACTTCTCCTCAAAAAAGGTGCTGAGAAGAAGGAGAAACCCCCTATACGAGACGAAAGGGGAAAAATCAGAATAGGTGGTGCCCTCCTCCGCACTTATGTCTTTAACATTATTTTCAAGACTCTGTTTGAGATTGGCTTTATAGTAGGACAGTATTTTCTGTATGGTTTTGAGCTAAAGCCCCTTTACCGTTGCAACCGCTGGCCTTGCCCCAACACCGTGGATTGTTTCATTTCCAGGCCGACGGAAAAGACCATTTTCATCATATTTATGCTTGTAGTGGCTTGCGTGTCTCTTTTGCTGAATATGTTAGAGATATATCACTTGGGGTGGAAGAAACTCAAGCAGGGTATGACTAACCGATATATCCCTGACCCTGCTTGCAATAAAACAGATCCTCCTAGTCCGCTCCCGCGAACTGCACTACCGAGCATGGCTTTCCCGCCATATTATACGGATGCAGCTGCTGCCCCAACCATTCACCATGTATATGCTAGGTCCCCCCTTTCTGATTACAAAATGGCATCACTTGCAGAAGAACCTCTTGACCCATCCTACTTTGGTGGCCGCCTTGATCATCATACATTAGCCAGCGAACAGAACTGGGCCAACCTGGCTACTGAACGGGAAAGGAAACCGGGCTCAAGCAGTGCTAGTGCTTGCAGTGCCACAACTTCTGCACCAAGCAGTGTAAGAAATGAGGGAGGGAGTGAGGAGGTAGTGGGACCCATGATGACAGGAAGTGGAAGCAACACAAAAGAAACAGATGACAAACCAGCCACTACCACCGTAGAGATGCACCAGCCTCCAGTGTTGATAGACACAAGAAGGCTTAGTAGGGCTAGCAAGTCCAGCAGTAGCAGAGCTAGGTCAGACGACTTGGCCGTGTAGCAGTGAAGCTAGCAGCATAAAGAGAACCTAAGATATCAGTGGAAGAATTCACTGTGAATAAACGTAAAGGCAGAAAAGCAGAAAATAATTTAGACATTTTCTGTTAACCTACTAGGTGATAGTGGAGCCTACTTTGGTCACGCCTGTCACCAATTGAATTTTAATAAGTCATTACTGTGTAACATATGAATAAAAGAGATAGATTAATAAAGTGTCAAAGAAACTACATGTCTATATTCCAAATTCCAAGCTTGCTGTTCTTACACACTGTGAGTTATAGATAGAGTTTTGTCTTTTTTTTAGATGCGTTAGACATAAGAAAATTTAGTTGGTAATTTTAATTTTGTCCTTTCTGATCTGCAACAAAACCATGACTGAAGTAAAATATAAATAAATGCTCAGTGTTTTTTATTTATTGTCCCCAAAATGCTTTCTTGATCCTAAAATGTGAGAGAGCGGATGGCTAAACACTGAGATGGGTGTACAAATTGTGTAAGTAGCATGTTGTACAATAAGAATATAAAATGCCATCAGCTCCGTATTCATTTATACTAAAAATCATCAATTGTTCATGTACTTTTACCTTTCATGGAAATAACATTAATATTAATAAATTAATATTCTGCTACCTAGTTGTTTATCCAAGTCCGATTAAAATATTATTAGCAAAGCAACTGGACCACACATAAATCTATTTTTCTATTCCAAAATAGATTATGTTAAATATATTTTACATTTTACAATTTATTTTATATGTGAGTGTTTATTAGACTATAATTACCATGACATATTTGTTTTGTGCAAGACTATTCAATTGGATATATTGTTTGTGTGGTACATAAATGTCACTCACATGTCACTTTAAGGAACAAAAACAAAACATGATTTAAATTTACTGAAGCCGCACAAANGGTGGTATTTCATGGAGATCCAATGAGTCACCTTTTGTGATTTGTACAATTTAGCACTTTATTACATGTTTAAAAAGAGTACTATAAGCTTAATACTGTTGTGGTGTGTTACTTGATAGGGAAGATTCAATATANCATCACCTTGTTCAGTTGTCAGAAAAAATAATTTGTAGAAGTTTTTGTTTTCCCCCTTTCCCGCAAANTTACATTGGTTGAATGGGAACATCTACAAATTATGGTTTTCAAATATTTGTGCATGGATTGCTAATATGTTCTTTCCACATAAATAATTATTTTTTATTTCTTAAAATCTTGATCAGCAGGAAGAGGAGTTGATTCCGAGTTGTGTATCCTCCTGTTTTTCTGGTGGATGAGCAGCAAAAATGAGCAATGAGGGCGCGTGCAGAAAACCGCACATACTTCTGCCCATCTGTCTGCTATGTGTCTCTGACTGCTATGCTATTTACATAAAAAGGAAAATTAAAAGGAAAGTTTGTCTCATTTAAATAGTTGCAGTAGCAGGGTAAGCTGCTTACCCATTACGATCTCAGAGTCTAAGTTTGTAAATAAAAAAATAATAATAATTTGAAGAAATCTTTTAGATTTAAATCTTTTTTTGTTTTTTTATTACTAAGATTTTATTTATTTGTTTATTTTTAAATATTACATATTTGGATTGCAAAATATTAATTCAAAAAGTTTTTTTAATGTTGCAAATGCAAGCATTAAAAAAACCCACTTAAAGTCTAGAAAACAGCAGAGACTGCAGCTTCTGCACATTGCGGGGACAGNGGGGAAACTGTGTCCTATCCAGTTGTGTGTGTTTCTGTTAAAACATGTACCTCTGGATAGGATTTGTGCTGCATGCACAGTCCGCTTGCACAAGAATCACTGGACCAGCTCCTTAATCGCCCATGTATGATTCAATTTGGTAATTATTTTTACTTTTCTGCTATTACTTAATCATTACATGATAAAATGTTCCAAATTTCTGTACATGCAAAATATATTGCATGCAAAATGTGTATATCCTAAAGTGCACACTTATATATTCANTTATATATCATTTCAAAATATTATTCAGCTTATGCAAAAGGGCGTTTATGGCATTTGGGCATTGATTATAGTGTACAGAAAGGCAGCACAGATNACAATTAATTAATCAGTGCTCCAAGTGCAGTTACATAATTCAACAATATCAGAGGGTTTTTCCAGGATTTAACATTAACAGCATGAAGAAGAGTAAGGCCATGGGCAAACCATCTTGCAATAAACAAAACATCATATTTTATTCTGATTGACAGATTCCATTTTGCCTCCAGCTGTAGACCAACATGGTTTTGCCAAGGTGTGAATTTGCACTTGTTGTTGCTTCTACTCTCAAACTTTGGTGCCAATTTAATTCCCATCGTGCCCCTTATAAAAAGATATGAGTTTTGAGTACCGTAATAGACGGGAAAATTGCCTTTTCTCTTTTCACGGGGAAGTCTTTAGGAGTTTTACCCACAGGAAGAATGAAATAACGCCTGATTAAATAGAAAAATGCTGGAAAAACTTATATGTGCAATTGCGTATTTAGGGTATTTAATCTAAAATAATTGTTTTAACCAGAATTAATAGATGTCCCTATATTTATCCTCCGTTATCTAATAGTCTTTAAGTTCCTTTTATAAATATTTGCTGGCAGAGACAGAAACATCTACAACTCACAGATTGTTTGTTAACAGTTCAGTATGATTTAGTAACAGCAACAGGTAACATTATTAACTCATTCATTGTTACAACCCCTTCAGATCTGCCATGTTTTAGTTCATATGTTTTAATGCCCCATATATAAAGATCTCAAGGGATCACTGTGGTACAAAACTGCTAAGTAAATTGAATTACCAATAATTGTATTACAGAATAGGAGACTAATATTTTAGTTAACTTGTAACAGTTAGTTGAACATAAAATATATTTCCATATATATACATTACGATATTGAANATCTTGATGTCTTCTATCTGAACAACTTCAAAATGTTACAATAAACCAAAAAGATTTTTTTTTTCAAGATAGCTCAATGCAATTGGATAGAAATAATTGTCATGTTTTCAGGTCAGTTGTCTTTAATACACAATGGTAGNGAAAGTTACTTTTAGCTTAAGATCTCAGAATGATGAAATGTTGTGATTGTGTGAACAGGTGGGCTGTTTGAAGGTTTCAACCTATTTAGATCAAATGTTGAATTGTTGTAAAATCCCAAAGTATAGAAAGAGTTGCACTTTGAAAATAANAATGAATACAGTATTTTATGTTCACAGCTATTTGAAGATTAAGTCAAGTTATGATTTACATTTATATGAGAGTATTTATTTTTCATTTTGACTTTCCCACACATTTTAGTTGATAAAAGTCTAATAATCTGGCAAATAAATCAGCTATCAGAAATTCTTCACACATATTTACTAAAAAATCCTAATTATTATTCCTCATTTAATGTGTTAAATATAGATTTTCCAAAAAATGCCCACAAGGACCAGAACGTTTCAATATGTTGTATGGTCCTTGTTAGTTTAAATCTAAGAATTTAATTTATTTGTGAAATCAATTTAAAACCTAATTTTCCAACTGTTATCTTTTTTTTGCAGCAATTTTTTTTTTATTGTGAAATGTGTGAAATATATTTGTAATTTTCGGTTTCTTGAATTTTACATTTATATATTTGATTACTTAATTGCANATTTGGAAACATTACGGCTTTTGAAGTTTACTATGCTATGCTCATTGTAACAATATTTCCTTTGTTGATTATAAAAAAGCTAATATTCTGAGAAAACAGACTCTCTTCTGGAGTAAGTGAATTTAATATTATTTCCAAAATATTTTTTTGCTTTTTGTTTTATTTTTCTGTAATTTGGAAAAAATCAGTTTCTANAGGTAAAGACTAAATTGTACCCCAAATTATTAGAAGTTGTAGTTGGTTCAATTGTTTAGATTTGGGGNACATTAGGAGTTGCATTACACTAATAATATTTTGTATGATTTATTTGAAATGAATAACATTTTTTAATCTATTCGTCAAATGTTTTTGTAAACAATCTCAAAGCACGGCTTACTTAGTGACAGGTTATGCTAAAAAATGAACATAAAGCAAAAACAGAACAAAATGTCAAATCCTGAATAAGTCTAAATAATTTAGTTTGAAATAAGTTCCCATAATGTGGGCCGTGCCTTATATTAGTGCATTTATTTTATGTCCTTCGTTTTGTTAATTTGCACCTTAAAAGCGACATGAGACTAAATTGCTGGCCTAAATTTACTAAGCAGGGAGATTGAAGGGTGATTGAAAAGTGGGCATGTTGTCCATAGCAACAGATTCGAGCTCACATTCTCCAGTATATAAAATGAAACTGAGAGCTTGATTATGATTGGTTGCTATTCACAACATCCCCACTTTTCAATCTCCCTGCAATCTCCCTGCTTAGTAAATTTAAGCCATAATGTGTTTCAATGTCTTTAAAGCACTCTATTAACAACAGGTTATATAATATTATATATAATATTAGTAATATAACAAGAGCACTTGCTTGTCCTCCCATAAGGCAAATACATTGTGCTTGTGTGGTCTACACAAAGTNCCATTCTGTATATGGACAGTTTGTCTGCTGATCCACACTTGTNTAGTATATTTGTTTGAACAGAATCATTGTTCTACAGCTATTTGGTCTATTCCTTGGGTCAGAACCAGTAAGGAATGGGGTGCCCTTTTATAGTGCCCCTTCCCCTTTACCCCCTTCCCTAGTGCGGGAAGTAATAATTATACACTATTTTGCTATTTGTAATCTCTAAGACTCCCAGATTGATATACATCAAAAGTATGATGTTGACTACTTTTACTTTCGATACTTTATATCACTTATGCCAAAAAGTCAAGGAATAGGGCATTTAGTTATAATAATACAG
>JABWIB010005458.1:23654-41056 GCA_016617825.1 Platyplectrum ornatum
TAAGAGATAAACTACACACTTTTGTGAATTTATTATCATATGTATAAGTTGTGCGGATTAGTTAGAATCGATCCTTCTGTCTCTCTCCCTCTCCGTGTTCTTTGGAGTTTTGCTTTTGAACATTTTGGCATAGTAACCTACATTTAGATGAAATCCTATTGTTCTGTAGACTTTCCAACTGGACTGAGCTTGGACAGGATCATTTTTAGAAGAAATGGTTTACGATTAATTTACTATTAATTACTACTAAGTACCAGAGACTGATTATTTGTCGTGAGTATTCAATGGCAATTATGNCATAGAATAATATGTGAATATTCCATCTTTATCTCTATTTAAATGTCACATACAATTGTACACCATTGTGCAAATCCATGGCACCACCAGTTTGAGGACGACCCCATGTTTTTACCTGTTGGCACTTGCTTGTGCCCCGGCCGCAGCTGCGCTCTTCTCTTCATCTGTTGTGTTCTCTTCCTTTAACACAGTCACAGACTTCTCTGCTGCTTTTGACTTTTCCATAATCACCATCTCTATTTCTAAGGGAAAAACAGCCTGATTTATTATACAAGCAATATGTCATTTTCCCTTCACCTTTAGAATTTAAATATTAAATATCTGATTTTAACCATTTTGACGTCTGTTTATCTGACTGCTTTGATGCATGTCATGTCCAATCTCGACAGCGGCAGTAATGACCAATTTGGTTTGGATGTTAGACGCCCAAAACCTCCACTCCAGAAGCCATCACCTGCTGGATGACTACCAAACAAGTGTATTCCCTACAAAAATCCAAGCCCGTCCATGACTTGCGATGTCCCGGGAAACTGAATAAATTTTAGCTAAATAAGACTTCTTAAGTGGTACAACACTACATACTACATCTTGGGTATGAATGTGGCAGAATCTGTTATGTCTGATAATGGTGCCAAGGCATTAGTGAATAAGAGTCAATACATAACATATACATGATGTCAAATTTGGCACTAATCAGACTTAATGCAGATCTTACCTTAGTTATCTGACAACTGCCTATAAATTACGCTGTTACCCTACATAAACAGAATACAGTAATATTTTAGACTGTGACAAACAATTCTTAACCTCTAGATGAAATAGACTATGAAAGTGATATTGGCAAACATCCCATTAAAGCCAATTACTATAACATGTTTTATCTGTTCTAATGAAATGTTAGAGCCAATATATTTTAGATAAAATAAGCCTAAATAAATGGATGTATGGGGGAGGGGTATAAAAAGAGTTAAAAAGTTACAATTTGAAATAACACCACAAATGAACAAAAAAAACAACATTAAACAGCGGCTAGTAGACGCACATGGATGCATCCTTGCACCACAAAGTATAAAGGTAGTGTTACGTATTTTTTCTCACCCTCGGTTTCTCCGCATGTCTTGATGCCTTTAGAATTAATATCTGAACCCTTAGTCTTGTCCGGATCTTCATGACTATCATCGGGGGCCTTGTCTTCCTCCTCTTCTTCGCCAACATTTTTATAATTTGGCCTCTTCTGAATCTTCTTTCTCCCTTTCTGACGGTTAATTTCAAGAGATTTTTCTAGAGTTTCCTGAGGCTTNATGAAACATCTAATGTTGGATTCCTCCTACACAGAAAGAAAATGATGTTATCTTTAAATAAAAAACATAAAATACAAAGCACCTGGTGCCAGAGCATAAAGAATAGGCAGCATGGAGAAAAGAGTATCAGATTTAGAGAAAGAGGAGTCGTGGAGCGAAGCCTGTGCCGCTGTAGCTGCCGATAGGAGTGCAGTCTTGTGGAGGGAGGGATGTTTCGGTGGGAAGCCACAGTAAGTAAGGGGCAGTATTCATTCTGTTTCCTTCAGTCTCTTGTAGAGGGTTGGAAGCCCACATGAAAGACTGCAGGGCCAGAAAACAACTAATGACTGTGAAAGCCTACCCCAGATCCTGCAATGTTGGGGTAATCACCCATTCGTCCTTGCCCCAAATCGTCATACTCTGCCTGAGAGAGATCCTGCAGAGCTGGGTATTAGTGTGCCATTGTGAGATGCGGTCCCAACCCGGCTGAGTGGCGGGTCCTGTCAATCGTTTATGAGATATTCTATTTCTTGCTGATTAAGGCACTAGTTTGGTTAAGCAGTTTTTTCCTTCCCCCAGGGTTTAGTGCTGTTAAACTGAAGTTCAGAGGTAGGNGAGTTTGTAATAACCCAGTTGGGTTATTACATTTCATAGTAGGTACAGGTTTGCGTTAGAAAGTGCTGTTCCTGGGGCTGTGTTTGGTGGGCACTGAGGGTAAAACAGAGGTAACTGAGGGAAGGGTCCATCCATACCCCTTGTAGCGGTGAGTAACCGGTCTTGCTCTCTAATCTTTCTTGGCTCCCAGCCTCAGGTTGGGAGTGTGAACCANGGTGCCAAGTGCTGGCACCCACTTGTTCCGTGTGCGCTAACCCAATCTGTCCATAGTAAATGAACATCTGAAGTGGGCTATGGAATCTGTAGGTGCAGAATCAGCTAAAGAACAACATTAGATGTTGGAAAGTGAGTGCCTGAAAAGCATCAGGATTTGTTGTCCTTGATGGCGCATGGGCCTTACACTAATACTGTGTCAAAAGTGTATATGACCTCCAAATTAAAATATACTGTTTGTCGCATCTGTGTTTTGTGAAACAGAACATTTGAACATTAACAAAAAAAAATAATTAACAGCACATAACGAGCAGGTAAGGGCTTCATCTATTTAACTCATCCTGGACCAGATCCGGACTTAATAACAGTTGATTTAAGCATGCAGCGTGGGTAAATTGGCTGTATGACCCCATTTGGATTAGGGCCAATGTTGCCCTTCCTCTTTAATGTTTGACACAAAAGAACAGATGTGACGCCACCATACATGAAGGTAAAAAGGTGACAGAAGACTTAAAATACATTTAGACCTCAGAACAAGGTGACTGAGGTGACTGAACAACTAAACATTTGTGTGTAAGCAGCAAAGTAGCTACAAATAATATAACGAAAAAAATAAATCAACCACTATATACCCTTACAGACACAGTGGCCTGTTTATCGGTATCAATATTCACTAGAACNATATCATTTTAGTGGATGCCCAGCTTAATACTATCCTGTGGAAGGAAATATCTTGTGCGTTGTACTTGCAGTTTATAAAGTAAATACATAAACCTATGAATGCCATTGCACACTATACCAAAAGTAATATTAAACGGATCGAAGTTTACATTTGGGGAGCGTTACTGAATTTTTTATTTAGATACTACAAGAAAATCTTTCTACAAATGTCTGTTGTATTAAAAACAAGTGAATAAATAAGAACAGATAAGATATTCAAAGTTTCTCATTGGAGAATTATAAGACGTAATTCACGAATGCTACTGTAATGAGCGAAATTCTAGGGTTTCACACAATGTTCCTTCTTCATACGCTCTCCACAGTTTTGGGTTGAACCTTCACAGAAGTCTGCACTACCTAGTGCCAGTAATAATCTGACTTACGGGAAGGAGAAAGTAGGTTACAAGATCGACAAATTCTGGGCATGCAAAAACCAAACCGCATGACTATTGTACAGGAAGCGTATGGGAACCTTTCTCACCTAACAGGAAGAGAGAGCAGAAATCTGAGGCGGCTACGAAACAGGATTCATGCTCTAGTTCATGCGATCGCAAAGAGAAAACCAAAACTCGCTGGCCATCTTTAGATAGCAAACTTTCAAAACCATGATTGCGTACACATGACATAGCATTAAACTCTACCTACAGCTCTCGTGCGCTCTGTTCACTTGCTAAAAAAGCTGCAGTGGTGTATAATAAGCGACAGATTTCCAGGAAGGATGCAATGTCATTTTGGCTGTTCTCAGAAACCTTTACCACAATGTAACTTTAATTTTATCTGATTAGAGACAATTCATTCTTTCTGAGCTGGTAAAAGAAGTCAAGCATGAAAGGGAGGCTTACATAAATAAAATAAAAAAAGAGGGAGACAAAGTGCCAGAAAATCATACAGATGAATGGTCCAATCCATTCTATGTGATGTTACAGAGATTCTGAGAAAACGTTTATGAATGCAATCACAACCACGTGGATTATTATGTATGCAACATAACAAATAATAAGCGTTTCTATTATAGTATGAAGAAAATGGTACAGCTTACAGCAGAAAGACTTCACAAATAAATAAAAGATGTTTAAAGCTTGCACGAAGACACATTTCAATAAAGTCTATATTTTATAAGGTACAGAAGTATAAATTATATAAAAAAAAAACTGGATTTTTGCAAAAGATATTTGATTTCAATGTTTTATTACAAATAGCAAAATATGGGCTAACAATGAAACAAAAAACATGGAAAGAAAATAGACCAGGTACAGTTTAAGATGTGGACAAAACCAGTTGGTACACGATAGCACTACAATCTGCAAACAAGGTACATATGCAAACCCACGTCATATAAGTAACATAGGACCAGATCCTGATTCCCGCACGCCCGTACAGTAGTGAGAGCATGCTTAAGTCATTCGTGCAGATCAGTGATCCGCTCNACCATTGACTGTGCGAATACTGGCCATCCATGCCCCATTTGATTCATTGACTTGTCTCCCCACCTAGTGTGAGTGTGTGTATGTGGGGGGACCCGCAGGTGAACATCTGATGCGCACACAGTTATAACTGGATAGGGAGCCATCCGTTTTTCTGTCTATGCAAAGCACAGGGTGCGAGCATTGAGAACATGTGATCGGATGGAAAAATCTTTTACCTGTTACCTTTTTATCTTTAGTGATTTCAGATAGTAACTCTTATATATGCAATCTCATTGTCTCATAAAACAGAAGTGATGGCAAACAGATGANACTGGGAGAATTTGATGCATATTATTGCTCATTACAACAATAATCTTACCTATAGGAGAAATAAATGCACGCAATTCACATAGGAGGGCATGTGCGCAAGCGATGTAAGTACAGGAAGAGGGCTGTAAATAGTGCAGTATGGGTTGGCAAATCACCCATACGTAGATGAATTTCCATAACCCTTAAAACACTTAGTTAAGCAATTCCAGCGTTTGGTTTGCCATTTACCTGCACTGCCAAAACATCTTTCAGTACTGAATGAATGCAACTCGCTTTTGGCATTAAAGGCTTTCAGCTGCTGTAACTTTCGTGTACTGTAAAATGTGGAATCTGTCAGCATGAGCACCCATTAAAAGCACATCAAACATTATTAAAAGAGGGAATAACCTAAAAATAACCACATCAGAGGCTTCCTGCACACTGTCAGGAGAGTATTTAGATGACATTCAGATGAAGAGCACACACACAGATGGATACAACATGAATGGGTGACAGTACAGTAGTATAAAAGGATTTCACGATTGAAGCAGTTTTTACTTACGGAGCTGCGCTGAACATTGTGTTCTGGTTTAGAGGAAAACATTGACAGGTCCCCATTTAATATGACATCTGCCAATGTGTTGACCAAAGGTGCATAATGAATGGTTAAAAAGACCTAGATGGGAACATAAGAGAGCACAAATGTCAAGAAAAAATAAACTAAAAACACTGAGAAAACAAAATACCGTTTGAGGATTTTGCAGCTACAGATAAAGCACATCAGTGGAAGCCAACAAGAGGGAANTACACAGGTTATATGGCAAAAGAATGGCACAAACAAATGAATTAATTCCTTACGTTCATTGAATTTTGTTTTGTTACCTCAGGTGTGCCGCATAAATTTTTTTCTATGAGCACTACAGGGCGCAGAAGGGTGGAAGGAGATGTTGGCACTTGGGATATACCAGGTGTAAGTATGCCCTGCCAATAAGGGGCATGCTGCCACTTGTATAGCATTACAAGCACCAACATGCCCCAGCTTTACATTGAAGCCCAGTCGTGCTGCGATATGTAATGTTACACACTAAGATTTATATACACTTTTAGTTTAGGTTAATTTTTTTATTATTAATCCATGCATGACGGCTTGTAAAATACTGGCGATTTAGGGCAGTTTCAAATCAGATGAAATGACCCCTTAGTAATTTTACAAACTGTATCCCAATGTAAAATGTCCTTTACACCTAGATGCGGTTCAGTTTAATTACTTGGCATCTGGTAACTTGTACTATAATAGTTAGAAAACTATTTTGTACCTTTTAATTATTACCATAATATAACTATACCAGTAAAAGCAATTTGCTCATTTTCTGCACTTACCAGATTAAATGATTATGTCACATACACAAAGTATTATCTTCCTATGACAACTCTGAAATATGATGGTGATATTTAAAACCTTTAAAAAAAAAACCTTACTGTGTTGTCTTAGACAGTTGGTTAAATATATTTATTAATTAATGCTGATTTTTTAAATTATTTTGAATGCCGTGAGACTTTCCTCTGTTAAATTAGAAGCCTCCTAATGAAATGCTCTCTGCATTTTTAATAACATGGTGATTCATATTTCTCAAGTGGGTGTTTTCACTGATCAGCAGAACGCTGGCAGCCCTTTTTCGGGGGATGGCAGCATTGATTGAGCAGTGCAGACCGTACTTCAGGGAATACTGGTGATCCNATTTTACCACAGGCACACTAGATCATCTACTTGCATTCAATGGAACTATATGAAACCAATGTATTTTGAGTTTAAGAGCCACTCAAAATGTGGAAATGTTACATTCTCTGACCTGTCTGGGGCAGACACAAACACAAACTGTGCCACAGTAAAACACAGGCGGGCTGCATGTACTATGTACGACGCTGCAGAAACTATGTGGCGCCTTATAAAAAACATTAATAATAATGTGATCCTAAGTTGCACACAAGCAATGCTCAAAACCCTATACAAGTACAGAAGCTAGCATATAACACAGAACTGACATGCAATGCCGCTAAATGTCATCACCATCTAGATGAAAAAATATAAATGTATACATATATCTATATCCACACACGCTGATGCAGAGCATAGGTTCTGTGCCTGCATTCACTTAATGGGTGAGGAGGAGGTCAGAGGGAGGAAAAGAGGGATCCCATGGGCACCACTCTGTTAATTACACTGGGTGACAGATCTGCAATTACTGCCAGACAGATTACTGTTAAAGCTTACATGGCGACCCCTCCTGGGGGAAAGCAGAGGTCGATCCGCCTCCTTGTTCCCCTGTTCCAAATACTATACAGGTGTGATCACCTTGTGGTCTATTACTGTCCCTGACTATTCCTCTTTCTTTAATCACTATTTGTTGTAAAGGGTGTAGTTTGCCGGTCCAGACTGTCTATTTTGACACATAGGCATCCCACAATGAATCGGCAACTACAGTAAGTCGTTGTATTTTTTCCATCAACTTGGGGAATTTTGTAGAAATTATTGGTAGGTTTGAGGAATTTTGTATTTTTTTTTTAATCTTCAGGAAACATGTAATGCTCATTAAGCAATTACAAATGTGCTTTGTCTGGACTCCCCCTTTACCCCTTACCTTATTAGTGGCATATGAGTTTTTATTTGTCTGTTGTATTGATTGTGCTAATGTATATCAACTTTGTATGAAAAGTAACGAATATTGGCTGAAACACATTCTCACACTAATAGCCATTTTACGCTTATACTTGAAAGTTAAATATCCGTTTATAGAATGCACACTGGGACAAAAAGGACACAATGACATGTAAAAATGACAGCGGAGAAAGCAGGAAAGGCGGTAACGGTAGACTATATTCTGTTGCAGATGACAGAAAAAAAGGGACCACAAAACACTGAAGACTTCCTAATATATCCTGTGTCACATATAAAGCACTGTACCATCCTGCCAAGGACAAACTAAGGACACTGCAGTCAGTTTATTTATTTTTGTCCCTATTCTCGTGAATGCCATTTAGAAGGGTTGCCTTGGTGTGCATTATTCAGCGGATCTACTGAAATGTCCTAATTTGCCAGCAAGCATAGTTTCTTCAAAGGTTTATAAGGTCAATCTGCGTAGAAACTTAAATGCATGGAGGGCGTCAGGACAAAGCACATTTATTTATTTTAAGGTAAAGCTCTGAATGGGATGGACTCCAAATGCTGAAAGCCATTCCAGTAATGCAAAGATCAATAAAGTCCAATGTGTTAAGGGTTAAAGAGCAGGGATGAATAATGGATACAAAAATACCTGAATTTGGATTCAAGCAGGATATTGTGAATACTATTATTACAGATATAGCATGTGCATGTGTACTTTAGAGAGGCGTTAGGATGGCTGTAACTGCTTATTCAGTTATGGATGTATCTGGCTTAAGCTGAAAAGCCCCACAGTCAAACTTGAAATACTTAAATACAAATTAAATAAAGTATATCTAGCTCAGGCTAAAGTCTGTTATTGACATAAGCTTGACAAATATTAATTGCCAGTGTGCCACGAAAAAAATACCCACTGATGAGGCCGTGCTGCAGCCTCCTTCACCCCACAGAGGCAGTGTGCCCCCTGAGGTGTCAGAGAGCAGGAGGACCTCCCCATGTATAACCCCCCTCCAGTGTCATCACACACTGCGGAGGAGACACAAGAAGTCATAGAAGACTGTATTGTGTGCATGGATACGAATATATAAAATGTATTTATTTATTACCCGACACCCAAGAATGTATTAGAGCAACTAATTATTGCAGAGAATTGGCAATGCCAGACAGGGAATACACAGGTTCAGGCGTTATCCATGTAAAGGTGATAAAACTCAATTATTATTGGAAGTTGCCACTGTGACATAATAATGGTAAATGTAAATACGAGCTTGATGTCATGTCACACTAGGTTATATGTAACACACACATTGTATTGTACATACCTGAGACAACAGATACAGGGAAACCTGAGGACTGATTCTTGGGCGATCTGTTGGCTGAAAAGGAAAAAATAAATAAGAAAACCAAACACAAAACTACATGTATGAAACACATCTATGGTAAAGTAAATTTGTGTAACCTGGAACAAAAAAAATAATAGTCTCAATCATCCCGCAAACTAGTGGCAATCGCACAAGATCTAATACAGCCGGTCAGTTATAAGTTATATTACAATCGCTCAATATCAATAAGCCTACGCGGATGAGCCTTTAACTCCATGCAATGTATTGAGCAGGCAACAAAATATTCTTTTTCAACAATGCCAAATTCACACTTATTCAGGTCTATAATCTGAAATGACTATTTCTGTATGAATGAAAATAGTTTGTAAACGATTAATTCATTGACTGTGGACTATTGTTGCAAATCATACAAAAAGCCATATTCTGGCTCTAATTTGATTCACAGTATAATGAATCATTTAGCAGAAAACTATTTAACCAAATTTTAGACAGTATCTTTAAACTTTTTCAGTAAGCTTACACATTTAATATCACTTTGACAAACATCGAACCATCACTGGAAAAATGTATGCCTATGACAAGAGGACAGAAATACTGAATTTATGTAAACCTATAGCAGTGGTTCCCAAACTGTGTTCCTATTCCACTTTGGGAATCCCAGTAATCAGGACCCCGCAGTGTAAGCCAGCCAGGTGGCACATAACACTGTGTAGGTCCTACACTGTAGGCAGAAATGTAAGGGGTGGCAACCGCATTATCTGTGCTGTAATTACAATGTATGCCGTGGCATTGAGAGCGCCGCGCCTCCCAGTTTGGGAAACACTGACAAATAATATTTATGTCCGAACTTTTTGTTATTTTACCGTAATATTTACAATCAGTGATCGCGTTCCATTTTTTCAGCAGGAGTAAAAAATACTCCTTATAGGATTTCTAAGGAGTATTTTCTTGCCAAAGAGGAGTATTTTTTTTAGCTTCAATTATATTAAACATTAATGTGGTCTACAATGGTCTAAACTCACCATTAATACGCAATAACTGTGTATTGGATGGTCCCCTTCTTATATAGAGAGACTGAAAACATTTGATACCACTCACAGCCCCCCCCCCCTGCACTCGCAGCCAACCCCCCTTCCTCCTCCTGACCTGACAGCCCCCCTTCCTCCTCTGCACTCGCAGCCAACCCCCCTTCCTCCTCCTCACCTGCACTCACAGGTCCCCTTTTCTCCTCCTCCTCGCCCTCACTCACAGCCCCCCTTCCTCCTCCTCCCCTCCTCTTACAGCACCCCCTTCCTGCTCACCTGCAATCATAGCCCCTCCATTCCTCCTCCTCCTCACCTGCACTCACAGGTCCCCTTCCTCCTCCTCCTCCTCACCTGCACTCACAGGTCCCCCTTTCTCCTCCTCCTCCTCACCTGCACTCACCGGTCCCCTTTTTTCCACCTCCTCACCCTCACTCACAGCCCCCCTTCCTCCTCCTCCCCTCCTCTTACAGCACCCCCTTCCTGCTCACCTGCAATCATAGCCCCTCCATTCCTCCTCCTCCTCACCTGCACTCACAGGTCCCCTTCCTCCTCCTCCTCCTCACCTGCACTCACAGGTCCCCCTTTCTCCTCCTCACCTCATCTGACAGCCCCCGTCTTCTCATTGACTCCAGGAGCTGGAGTCAGTAAGGTGTCCGGCCTCCAGCAGCGCCATTATGCCTGTGTATAGCATGACATATACAGCAGCGGTCTAATACCGCGTCTATGCCAGAGAAACGCTGCTCAGCGCAGCCAGCGGACACTTTCAAACAAGACTGACAGCGCGTCCCCTGTCCCTGCCGGCAGTGAGAACGCTGATTGGTTAATGGCAGGAACAGGGGACGCGCTGTCAGTCTTGTTTGAAAGTGTCCGCAGGCTGCGCTGAGCAGCGTTTCTGTGGCATAGAAGCGGTATTAGACCGCTGCTGTATATGTCATGCTATACACAGGCATAATGGCGCTGTATGAAAATACGCATGGGACCAATCTCGATGAGTAATTTCAATTATGAACGCGTCAGAGACGCATTATCGCGATCACTGTTTACAATGTAAATCTAAAACGTTACATTGTAAACCAAAACAGGTCCCTTATGCTAGGTGTTTCTCAGGCTTGTGTCCCTCGAGGTGCAGTGTAACAACAGATAGGCCCCTATTATAAGATTTCTGTGGCATAAGCAAGAGAAGAGAAACTCTGATGTCTCCACCTGGTATAGTGATACTAACATTTTACTCGATGATTTTAAAAGAGGAAGAAGATTGCTAGCAAAGTTTCCTTATTTGTTTAGCTCACTTCTTGTGTAAAACTATACAGACTCATTATTTTAGTTTAAGCAACGGCAATATTTATATTGCCTGATAGTATTTATTTTAAAGTCATTGTTATCAGTAAATGTTTAGGGTTTACAGAGAAAGTTCTTCCCTAGTAGTAATTAATCAATCACACTAATCGCTTAAATGACATATAAACGGAAATGAAGCTATCTACACATCGGTCAGTCACACGAACATGTCTTTATGGTACACTCCCATTGTGAAAACATGCTTCCTGGTTACCTGGTCTTGGGTCACCAGTGAGTAGACATACAGAGGGAGAAGTAGTCTGTTCAGGAGATGGTCTGTCAGGACATCGTTGAGAAACTCGCAGTTAATAATTAGAATATCATTGAGATAGTTCAAGTGATCCAGGTGTTGCGATACTAAATTGCTGAGACTTCCCCGGTTCTTGTGTCTGAAAAGTATAGTAAGCGGCGGTTACAGAAGACATCCATAGAAATATGCCATGCGATTATTTGTTCATGCATCCTGATGAGGCTTAGTGGAGAAAGTATGTTTAACCCCTTCATGACGCAGCCTATTTCGTCCCATGTGTCACTTTATGTGGTAATAACTTTTTACTGCATTTATTGAACTTTTTAATGCGCTTATCAAACTGATTGCGAGATTGTTTTTACGTGACACATTGTACTTTAAGTTGGTGGTAAATTTTGGTTTATACAGTCTGTATTTATTCGTGAAAAATGCGCAAATTTCATGGGAAAAAAAAAACGAAACATTCACCATTTTCAAAATGTTACAATTTCTTCTTGTAACACAGATAATCATACCACACAAAATAGTTAACTAACAATTACCGTATGTCTACTTTCTGTTGCCATCATTTGGCCACCAGTTACTATGCGGGCTATCGTGAATGAAACTAGAATATCAATATTTAATGCTGGAAATATTCACATTAGTTTAATTTACGAAAGCTGAACAGGTTTTGTATCAGTAGTGTAAAAAAAAGAAGTAAACAATAAAAAAAACAACAAAAACTACACTTTGAAAGTAGTCCATATTCCAAGGGATAATGTCCTGCTCTGCAAGCTTGCAACACCTCTGAGATGGTGCAAGCAGAGGATGAATGCAGAAGGTGCATCCCCTGCTAGACCACGTTTAAATATGTGATTGTGCAGTTGAAAGTGCAAGGAGATTGATGCACCCAGGTTAAGTAGTACTTTTTTCTTTTTTTCTTTATCCACTGGATCAGGCACATAGATGGTTGGTTTATTTTAGGGTTTACACAAACACTTAATTTACAGTGTTAACTGTAACACATTCCCAAAATTTGTGTTGTGGTAGCTCTGTATATATATGTGTGTGTGTGTGTGTGTATATAAAATATATATAATATATATTCCCTTATGAATTCAGTACATTAAGAATACAATACAACAATCCCACGGCAGAAGCTTCCCCACA
This sequence comes from Platyplectrum ornatum, assembly GCA_016617825.1. Taxonomy (NCBI): domain Eukaryota; kingdom Metazoa; phylum Chordata; class Amphibia; order Anura; family Limnodynastidae; genus Platyplectrum; species Platyplectrum ornatum. Next base: position 36,262 of record JABWIB010005458.1, read on the forward strand.
TCCTTTCCCAACTCAACAACATGGCCTATTAATTTAGCCAAATTACAATCACTTTAATGGATTGTTTGAGAATATGGATTACTCCACCACTCCAATCACTCAAGCACAACAAGCGAGGCTTCAATTAGTACATGAAGAGGCTCCTGTGGGGGCCGATGACCCTGAGGAAGCTGTGAATAATTCATGCAATCCAATTAAGAGGCAGTCATACGATCATTCAGAATGTAAGAGATTAAAGGCATCAGGATTAAGTACTTGTTTATAAAGGGGGNAAAAAAAAAAAATCAACAGAGCGGCATGAATGATGCAGATCTGGCCGCAGACCAGCTTGCTCTGGAANACTTTACAAGGGGCTGTCATTGATAAATCTTCAGTTTGCAACTCTGCAATTTTTATAATGTTAATGATCAATTCGGCAATACATAAACACTGCTTGCAATAAAGCAGGGATAGGGGCAAAAAGTAGAGATATGTTAAGCCAGCATTTTTAGGCTGTAAAACGTGAAGCCTCCAGTGTTTAGAATTATTTATGCTGGTTTGATGAAACACCCAGGAATAGCACCAGTAAATGGCTACAATTAATTATCCAGGAGTTGANGAAATGATTGCTATTAAACATTGAGGCAACTGTGAGATAACAATAATTCTAAACAAGAATATTAGCTGAACATTAAAGTATTTAATGGCTGTTACATCTTAGCCTGCCCTGTAACATACCGCGCAGCAATTTATGTTCAAATACATTAGATGGTAGGAATCTTATTGGCAAAGTACCAGAGCAACCAGTTTCCGCATCACACAGTCACCAGCTCGAGTTACTGGCCAGTATCAGAAGCCAATGAAATGTACAATTCTTTATTGTTCAGGACTAGTAACTGTTCTATGAATACACAGATCTGCACATTTTACACTTAATCTAAAAGTCAATGCATCTNATCCAATGTGACTTGGGGATTGGGTAATCTACATATTGCACAGCCTTGTTCTTACCNATTTCCTTCATCTTCTTTCATTTTCAATTCATAAATACACCAGAGGTGTATGAACAAGGCTGTAAACATGTTGATAGATGTGTTTTTTTTATTTTAATAAATTAGCAAGAACACTGGGAGAGTCACTGTTACACTAGTTGTAACCTAGTGTAACCATGGTCACTTACATCAAAGTAAATTTTATGCACATTATTTCATTTACTGTATAATATTGTGTATTTTTACATTGGTTATACAAAAACTTACCAGGTATCTGGACAAGTGTATGGACTGCAATGGCGCAATTGAAGAGTCTGATTAAGGTTAAATATATACTTTAAATGATCACTGAACAAATTAAAGTACTCATTTAAACCTTTAAAAAATATATAGTGTAATATATAAATTCATACTTACTCTTCATCTGTCTGAACACACTTATCAAGTTCGATAACATGGATCCCAATGAACCAGACCAAATTGGAAAAATACGGCACAGCTGTTTTATCTCTAATGTAGTGTAACATCGGTTGGTTGTTAACTATAATAAAAAAGTAAATAGATTAATACAGGAGAACATGCTGCATAAAACAAGAATTCCGCAATATGTAAATATCTGCTCAAACACTAAAGCAGTTACTAAGAAATGTTTGTGTTATCCTTTCCATTAACCTGAAATGGGGTAATGACTAGACGCTGCGCATCTGTAAACTCAGCAGTGTTTTAATGACTATAGCTTATCCCGTAAATGTCTAACAATATTTCCTCTTTTATTTGCTTCTTCCCATAAAAAAAAAAGAAAGTTATAGCTTCTTCAGTAAGGAGACAATTTGCAAGACATCTTTGCACACTGGCTATGATCAGAAAGTAAATGGCAAGCAAGAAAAACATCCAGTTATTAGCGATTTGCAATAAGGTCATGAGAAATACTAAGCAGTGAGATTGAAAAGTGGGGATGTTGCACATAGCAACCAGATCCAAGCTCTCAGTTTCATTTTACATACTGGAGAATGTGAGCTTGAATCTGATTGGTTGCTATGGGCAACATCCNCACTTTTCAGTCTCCCTGCTGAGTAAATTTAGACCCTGGTGTTTGTATAAGAAGGAANTATAGCATGTGTATGTTTTAGTCCATGTTAAAAACATTGGGTACTACAAATGAGTATTTTTACCATTGCCAGACTTTCTACTTACAGAAGGGAAGGTTTCAAACGTTTATTTGTGGCTCCCTTCACAAANGTCCATTATACAGATGTACAAAAAGATAGGTTTTGAGGCTTTTAAGTAAAATATAGCTGCTGTCAGGGGGGTTCATGGTAAATGTAAGTCTTGGCATCCAAATAAAATGTGGCACCTAAATGAATTTTCTCCATAATGGTAAAGGCTCCAGAATACACATATACCTCCCCACTCATTCTGTCTATTACCACTTAGTCATGTCTTAATGATTGTTGAAATTGTAAAGCGCTATGTAATCTTATGGCNCTATATCAACACCTGTTTATAAATAATACTGATATTTTTACCTTTAATTGGGCTACACTTTGTCTAGAAATCATCGGCACAACAAAAAGTATTCGTGTTTAACTGCTATGACTGATCTTTAAATGCACCTGCCATGTGCTACCAACCTATACCTTACATTCACCGTGAATCAGGGCTCAAGGGGGGTATGACGCTAAGCCCCATAACATACCGGCCCACTTTAAGCACTGATGAGAACTGCAAATTAAGATTAGAATGAGGTCTAGTTAGATTAAATTGAACTTAACAAAAAGAGGAGCTTGAGAATTGATAATTAGCTTCTTAGTACTGAACTTTCCAGGATGCACAGAGCTAAATGGTGTTCATGACCACTATATTAATATATTATTTACTAAAACATGGACTGGGTTGCTGAAAAACCTGATTTATTTATTTTATTTTATTTTTTTTAGAAAAAAGGAGAAAAACTCTAAAAAACTTTTTAGCTTGCAGCTCATTAAGTCATGTATAAAAAGACGTAAGGATTCAGTCCTGTAATAAGACGGGGAAAAGCGCACTTCACGTTTTTCCCTGTCTTTGCGTGGAATTGAATCGTCCCCATTGGTTTAATAATACATAATGAATTTTTGAAGTGTGGACAGCAACAAAATGAACACAGTAATAGAATACAGCGTAGAATACAGAATACAATTAACAGTTGCATCGTGAAGTACAACTGGGCTCTGAACTTCACTTCATCGCTTGTTTGAGTCAAACATGTTCAAGTCTTTATTCACATCCTCACGTTGGTCTTAAAAGGTGGCATGCACCTAGCTTATCTGCTTCCTCATTTCCCAATCTGTTGCGAGTTTTGGATTGTAATAATGTGTTTGTGTTTTTTTTAAACTAGCGGTACATGTGCCACCAAGGTATGCGAGATTACTGGGCTGGGCTATACAGACTTACAGCAGCCATGGCCGACATTAGAGGACAAAGGAAACAAAGGTCTCAAACTATGTAAGTGCTAAGGAACTGATGTGCTAATAGTAGGATCATAGTAAGGGAGGAGGAGGGATAAAGATTGCTCACTGGTACTTGAATGGATTCTATAAGTTGTGGACACCTAAAAAATAGTTTGAGAGCCACTTATTTAAACCATGCACCCTGGATATTAACATTTTGATTTAAGTTATGATGGAATGATTTGATTGAAATCGTGGAACCCTGGTTTCNTGGATTCATTTCTATGAGTAGTTGCACCATCACTTCTTGAATTAATATTGGCATCAGAATCTGAATATGAAGCACATACTATTGTTATGGTCNTACATACTTGCTGCAAGTCCCTTGCATTACTTTACAGCATGTTTTACATTGTGNTTTACATCCAGATTTACCAGGGACATCGATTGATTTAAATCATGACGTAAATTGCTTGATTTAAATAGTGATTTCCTAATTTGATTTCAATCGTGCCACCCTGAGTGTGTAGATCGATGGAATGTATTGTCACATGTGTGTCACTTAAATGTTTTCCAGAAAAGAATCGGGTTACCTCCATATCTACATGAAGCAATGTATGATCTGAGAGGGCTTTCACAAAATCTTTTCTTTCATGGCAGCAATTGAAAGACAATCGATGCTGTTATGTACGGATCCCTGTAATGAAAGCTGGACTGGGCATACTGCTGGCATAATATTACTGATCACCTGATGTCCACCCCTCGTGTACTGGGTAACCCACCAATAAACATGCACAGTAAAAGCAATGGTAAATGGTCCNTAAACTTACATGACACTGCATTATGGCACACAGGAATCAGCATTGACGGGAGGGTAAGAAATAGAAAACCGTTAATAAATAGCATTATAAATAGACAATAAAATATCCCTGCACAGCTAAGCAATCAAATGCCCAAAGAAATGAAAAAGAACAATGCATATACTGATTTTATATGCCTTAAAAGGGGCTTTTTAGAGACAGAAAACAATGAAGCAGCATAACCATATTACCAAGTTATTTTGTACCTGAAAACATATTTTGTAACAGACCTACAATGCATAGATTCATCATAGTGCAGGTCAAACACGATTATGCCAAAGGGTTGGTTCAAAACTTTTTTGGGAAGAACTTTTTACGATGGTCATCCAGAGATCTTTTCCGATGGCATAGATTTTTACATCTATATAGAGTGAGTGACTGGTGTTTATGAGATATGGAGCTGATAAATTACATTGCTAGGTTTTTGTATAAATGACTATACTTTAGGACAGTGGTTCCCAAACTCACTCCTAACGACTTACTCAAGAGTGGGTAAAACCATGTTGAATTGCAGGGGAGGTAAAATGAATGTCAGTGT
>JABWIB010005459.1:9958-24554 GCA_016617825.1 Platyplectrum ornatum
ANANTTCTGTTCTTNAGCCNTCCATCACCAGNCACTTCTGTTCTTNAGCCTTCCATCACCAGACACTTCTGTTCTTCAGCCTTCCATTACCATACACTTCTGTTCTTCAGCCTTCCATCACAAGACACTTCTGTTCTTCAGCCTTCCATCACCAGTCACTTCTGTTCTTCAGCCTTCCATCACAAGACACTTCTGTTCTTCAGCCTTCCATCACCAGACACTTCTGTTCTTTAGCCTTCCATTACCATACACTTCTGTTCTTCAGCTTTCCATCAAAAGACACTTCTGTTCTTCAACCTCCATCCCCTGCTTCTCCTATTCTTTAAGCTTCCATCACAAGACACTTCTGTTCAATCATTTAGCACCTGCTTCTTCTGTCCGTCATTCATCCATCACCAGCCTAATTTGTTCTACAGCCTTCCATCACCAGCCACTTCTGTCATTAAGCTATCACCAGCCTCTTATGTTCAGTCTACTACCATTTTTACTTATGTTATTCAGCTTTCCATCTCCAGCCTCCTCTGTTTAGCCTTCACCCCTGCTTCTCCTGTTCTTTCATCTTCCAGTACTAGACACTTCTGTTATTCTTCTGTTATTCACCATCCACATTCTCTCCCAGGTAAACCTGAGTGTGCTGTGACCTTCTGCATATCCACTCAGGGATCCAAAATTCCAGTTATCTGTCAAAGGAAAGCTGCAGTCAGATTACATTCTATGACATATCCTCAGCTGAATCTAACAGGGCCACCACTGAGAGCCAAAAAATTGCGGTATGCATACCTGACTCTGCCACATATAGATTTCAGGAAATGTGTTAAAAGACTGCATTAATGCTTTGCAGTCCACAGGTTGTCCATATTGACAATGGTTATCTTCTTGATACGCCACCTAGTTGTAACTGGTGGAACTGCAACTTTTTGGCGCGAAAGCATATTAGCATGATTTCGGGATCAATCCAGCACAAGAGGAGTATTTTATATTATAATGTGTCACATATGTACACATCTCCATCCAAACATATGACCCGCCACCCCATGCATTTTTGGGGTGCTTGGATTGGATTTTGCCCTACATTAGTTTGTTTCAAGTGAAAGAACTGGGGGTATTTATAAATAAATATATTTTTGACCACAATGATTTATTACAGTAACAATTCCATTTAAACAATGTAAAAACATAAAACTATGTTCTCTCACATTAGCTAAAAATGTATTATAATCTTTTATTTCCTTACAAAATAGAATCCGATTAGTAAAATTATTAACAAGCCTCATCTTCATCGTGATTGTAAGAGGCCTTGAAGGCGTATCGGAGAATGAAAGTATTATAGTTCATTCTCTGCTGCTCTTTATTTGAAAAGAAAATGTTTCTTTTCCTTCATGAGATTAAACTGTTTCAAATAAATTATAGTAGAGCAGCCAGGAAGATAACACGACACGAATACGCTGCAAACACGAAATAATCAAATCAATTATTTCCGTGTAACCATCATTGAAAGGATTTCTCTTCAGTCGTGTAATGTCATTACTCGAAAATCTCCAAATGACAATCTTTTGCATTGTGTCACACTGCACAAAGAAATCAGTAGACAGAATGAATGAACGAACGCAGTTCAGTAATAATATTAAAGAGGATAAGAAATTGTTGCCATAGACTAGTGATCTAGTGCATACATCCGAACATTTGTCAGGATGCAAAAGTCCCGCCCCCGCCCAAGTCATGCTTAGGCACCACCCGGTCCCACTCAAGCCCCGTCCCCTTTGACACCGCAATTGCCGCAAACTGTATATATTTGTTTATTGTTAAAATAAAACACATGAATGCCTAGCAATGTGTCCCCTTATTGGAACAAACTGCTAGGCAGACGGGCCTGCGGGACTCTCCCGCTAAAATCAGGACACATTAGGAGGTATGTGTAGTGTGATAGTTGCATTATTGGTTGTCTTGTGCATTAACATGCAAGTGCCAGAAGTTATGCTTCATTTTCTATCTTAAGGAACTAAGGACCAGATTCAGACTTGACGCTACTGACTTACTCGCGACTTACTCAAGGATGGGCAAAACCATGGCCTAAATTTACTAAGCAGGGAGATTGAAAAACTGCAGATGTTGCCAATAGCAACCAATCAGATTCAAGCTCTCAGTTTCATTTTAGAGACTGGAGAATGTGAAATCGAATTTGATTGGTTGCTATGGGCAACTTCCCCATTTTTCAATCACCCTGTATAGTGAATTTAGGCCCATGTTGCGATCGCTGTAGTTAGCAGCGGGGGCAGTAAGCTGATGTCTCGGCGTATACTATTCATTTTAATGCACTACACAAGCAAAGCTGCTAATTCATTGTGACATATTGGACACACTTGATGAATCTATCTAAACTGCGTGTGAATGAATAAAGGATGGGTAACCTTGGCAACGGCTTTAAACATGTCACATGACTCTCGCGCTTACACCACTTAAATCCCTTAACGTACTTGCAAGATCAAATATTTAAGCAAACCATTACATAACTCATATATTCCGGGACACGAAGATGGGAAAGATTTGACTTTATCATCTGCTTAACGTGTCTTAATGGGAAATCATATTTCCCTCGGAGAAAGATTAGTAGGTTAGTGGAAAAATACAGCCAAACCCGCAGTCACATTATTTCATATCCGACATCTCTGCACGTGGAAACGCAATTACCGGCATTCAGACCGCACGCAATCCAGGTCTTTAATCGTTCACATTTGAAAGGAGAGTAGGTGTTTTCAGCCCAAGTGTAATAACAGTGTAACAGTAACGCTGGTCAGTATCTGTGTGCAACATGCAACAATAAAGTATTCTCCCTGCATGCAAACACTAAAATTCATTTTACACTCCCCCCCCCTGCAATTCATCATGGTTTTACCCACTCGCTCATAAGTCGAGAAGTACTGTAAGAAAAGTCTGGATCTGGTCCACTGTCATCATCGATGTTATTTGACAGGTAAGATGTCACTTATCACTGGCAGCTTCTTCATCTCTGTATTGGTGGATAGAATCAGTATGAAACCGTTCCCCTGTGATGTCCCCTAATGTGATAGATAATGGAGCCTCTTTCTCCTGTCCTGCGTGGTTGGCAGTTCATTGTGGAGCCACCTTATCAAGGTTCAATTGAACACGACTAGTTAACTAGCACTTTATTTACTCATAAGGGCATATATGTTTACATTTTTGTAAGTGCAATATATTCGATCATAATTTCCCTGGCCATAACTCATAGATTAAAAAAGTTATTACAATCTAAACTTTGGAGGAATAGGAGATTGCTGTTCGCCAGTTTTATTTTTAACACACTTATTCTTAACTAATTTTCACTCTATTTTAATTAACATTTCGCTTACAACTCTATATATCCCTAACATTTTAAAGTATATCATATATATCATATATATTTTCTAACTCTGTTCCTATGTGTGTGCACCAAATAAAAAACCATTCCCTTTTTTCTTTTTCTTAATCTTGAGTTCATGCGAGAGCCCAGCTTGGCATTTCTCATAACAGAGCTGACAGCCTCCGCCTGCCCTGCGTTAATAGGATCGCCTCCCAGACGATCGGCAGCTTCCAATGGCCATGTCTGGCACTTCCCGTGTTACGAGAAATCACAGCACTGACTGTCCTGCACCTGCTGACAGTGATACAGTGCAGGAAGGGTCCAGACAGGGGACGGGAGGAATTGGAGCTGTCATTAGGATCACAAACATTGTTAGCCTGTTAAAGTAGACTCTGAAACATTTAACAGTTGCAGAAAGCGATTGTGTATTGATAGACGTCAAAGCCTTTTCCATGTTTAGCTTCATATAAATGCTAGAGATATAAATAAGTGGCACAGAAGATAGCATTGCTACCATCTCTTGCAGTGATGGGCTCATCTGACTACTTTTATATGCCAAATCATTTTGTTTAAATCATAGGCCCATATTCATAAATCTGGTCTGGTGTTGGTGGTACTAGTGGGCCGGATTCATACTCCAGTATGCCTGTACGGGTAGCAAAGGGGATTGGGAGTACGGGAAAGGGGATTGAACACTCCCCTCTCTTGCAGACGTAAAGGTCTAGCAGCTTACGCTTCTGTGCAGCTCAGTTGCCCTCCCCAATCCTGTTATTTAAATGGTCCCCCCCCACCCACCTAGTGTGTAGGTGGGCATTGGGGGTAATAGGTCTGTCTCAGCAAATGGAACAGCAAGGGCACTAAACATTGTTCCTTACGTGCCCATCTGGTGTGTGCTTGCGGTTGAGAGCGGACCTAAGTCAGGATCTGGCCCAGTATGTATATGTGTATGTGTGTCTGTCTGTATAAGTATGTGTGTATATGTGTGTGTACATATGTGTGTGCGTGTCTGTGTTTCTGTGCGTGTGCATATGTATGTATCTGTACGTCCAGCTTCGGTATGGAGTTGCACTACAGGAAAGTATTTGCCGTTCTGCCAGTTAGAAATATTACTTTATTTATATTAAGGCCATTGAGGACATTATTTCACAATGTATATTAGTCTGTACACAATGAGTGAGTAAAATATATCTGTATAAATGTACGTCTCTATGTTTTATAAGATGTTTTGCTGTTGCCATAGTGGACAGTTCATCAGGTTAAATGGTTGCTATGTTTATGGTTGTGTAAACTTTAAATTTCATGACTGATATATGCATGTATAGCGGTATGCCGCGTTTCCCAGCATATTACTCCTGTAAGTTACTGGTCGTCTCTGGCAAGTTTAAAAGTCATAACACTCCAATAGCCAATTCCATGTATTGTAAATAGCATTGGTCAATATAACTGCTGGTAGCTGAAAATGAATTTAAAACCTCAAACCCTGAAAAATCGACTTCATTCAGCTCTTAAATGCTGAGAATCATTGATCAAGTAATGAGTCCTGAATCTCAAAGGGTAAGCCGCTAATGTACGAACAATTATTGAGTACAAAATGAATATTGAGAGGTAATTATAGATGTATCCCGAAAGGTGCTGGCAGTATCCTGATAAGAAAAAATGAGGAGACGTTACACAACCCGAATTTGTTTTTTGCAACCAATAAATCTAAAAAAAAAAAAGACTTTAAGTCAGAACCTTTATTTAATATTGTTGACCCATCTCCAACACTCTCTTAAATTACCTCCATCAGTCTCCATCATCTACAGCTACCCTTAATTCTCTATATCCATCTTAATACCTCTGCATTCTTCTCAAACCATCTTCAATCCTCTCCAACCACCTCCAACCTTCTCAATGCTCTCAATCCATATTTATACCTGTGCATTCCTCTAAACCCATCTTCAATCCTCCTCAGACCATCTATAATCCTCTCCAACCACCTCCAACCATTATCATTCTTCTCTATCCATTTTTATATCCCTTCACCCCCCTTAAACCATCTTTAATCCTCTCCAACCATCTCCAACCTTCTCAATGCTCTCAATCCATATTTATAACTGTGCATTCCTCTAAACCCATCTTTAATCCTCTCAGACCATCTTCAATCCTCTTCAACCATTATCATTCTTCTCTATCCATCTTTATATCTCTTCACCCCCCTTAAACCATCTTTAATACTCTCCAACCATTTCCCATCATCTCATACCATCTTCAATACTCATAAACACTGCTCTCCAATCAACTCTTTTTATCTCTAAATCTACTCCAACCTTCTCCATCCCTCATCTGCCCTCTTAAACTAATCCGAATAATTTACAGACACTAACCACTTTGCCAATATAAAATCCTATGGGCCCAAGGATCAAGAGGATCCTATCCTATATTATTTTTACTTTGAATTTGTGTAGCTAATTATTTTAATTAATAACTAATCATTGTGGTCTGAATCCTGTGTATTCAAACTTTCGTAGAGGTTTCCATTTCTCCACTTTTCACTGATATTTTAACGCTATATTTTAATTCTAATGCTTGCCACTTTATTTAGAATTCTATTGTTGTGAGCGAGGGTGATTGTTCGTAGAAGGCCATGTAAGAGATGTGACTGGTCTCCAGACACTTGCATGGCACGCACACAAGTTTGGATGTGCTCCATTATTAGGGATAGGGTAGTGCTTTCTCTACAGTGTGAAGAGGGGGTTGACAGCTTAAAACAGAGCTTGGCACTTCATGAATGAATGCTGTGCACTGTAGACAAATATGATGACTTTTGGGACTTGCTATGGGATCTGAGCTTGCCATGTTCCACCCCTAAGACATGGTGGGTTACTGAAAGATTGCAGGATAACTGTCCTCCTATTGTCAGGGTCAACGCGTCTAGTCCGATCTCCGAGTAACATTTTCTCCCATAAGCCCTGAGGCTTAACTATTTTTATTAAATCATGCCATTTAAAGCCATTCTATGTTTGTCTTGGGTCAGTCCATACCGAATGTCAGAACTGCCAGTGATAGAATACAGTATGTTCTAAGAATCATTTTTTTCCCCTGTTGTATTTTTAGGTTTGACTGAAGCATTTTCCTAGAGTTAAATATATTTTCACAGGGCCCACTGAGCACTGCCAAATTATAGTAATCCATTCTGAAGACTACAGTACAGAAAATAAGTTAAGCTTAATCGCCTATGAAAAGTGCTCCATTTCCACGGCTGTCCCTTTTAAAAATAAAAATCTTTAATAATGCCATCAAAACATGGTATAGCGTTCATCCACATATAGGGCACAATGTAATAATACATTTCCATACAAAAGAAAGCATAGTACCGTGCAATAAAATGGAAGGCTGATTATTTATGGCTATTGACAAAAGCTTTGAAATAGCATAAGACACATATAAAAGAAACAATAAAAACCAAAAACATGTTTTCCTTCCAGTTTTTATGTAACTGGTCCCATCATCTGAAAGATGTACTATAGGAGCTGTACTATAGATTTACAGAAATGGTGATGTGGTCACTATGCCCATGCTACCTAGTTGGTTGTGGTGGAACACGGCATTACTGATGCAGGGGGCCTCTGACAGCTTCTATACCACACAGCACTACAACACTAGTTCCACCCCAGCTCTGCCTCAGTCCTACTCATCCGGATGCATTCCCAACCTTCTTGTTATGGGCCCTGAGCCTGACACCTTCCACCCCCAGTGGCTGCAGAATAGACAGGGCCTGAGCCAGACTGAGTCAAACTATAATATATTGTTTTTGCAAAAAAAACAATCCCATATAGTTATTTGGTTGGTCCTATTTTGCCTTGTTTTGGGGACTCCCTGGATCCTCTGGATACAGATGTATTGGAAGGGTTTCCAAAGGATGGTTAAGTATGTAAAATGTGGAGCGGGGCGTGCTAGGAGCCCTTTGCTGTACCCAAACTTCCAAGATGTCCTCAATGAAATTGTAAGGTTGAATTCAAGGATTTCAAAGTATTGACCTCTCTTCACCATCATGGAACCATGGAATATTATTGGTCCAGACTAAATGGTCCAGACTAAATTTTTCAGAAGTGCAAATGCCCCCAAAAAGACAAATTTACTAAAGCTAATACCAATGTGTCCTAACATAACCCAGAGGAACTGAGCCTGGGAGGGATGGTGTGTGAAAATATACTCGTTCATAATAAATTATTCTTCTTAACTCACATTATTACCAATTAATCTTCATGTTAACTTTTATTTTTCCTGTTGTTGTTTTATTTTTTACATTGACATGAAAGTTGTCATTGTATTTATTATCTTATTGTCTTGAAAATGTATTATTGTGCATTATTATAAACTCTTCAAAGCCATTGAGCCACTCTATATATATATATTTACTGTATATACTCAAGTATAAGCCTAGTTTTTCATCACATTTTTATTCCATGTGCTGATACTCGAGTCATTGTCCTGTATGTTGTCAATAAGTTATCCCAGTACCTCGCCGTACAGGCCGGTGGTTTACCGACTCGTGGCATCCCTAGCAGTATGGGCCTGTTATATAAAACTTGGGTAGTAGTTAATGCAGACCTTTCTTCTTAAAGCTCCCTGGAGGCTGGTGCCCAGCAACAAAAGAAAGTCCAGCTATTAGACCGGCTTCCATTAAATCATCCGTAGAAGCGCGGCTGCTGAGGGACCTGAATAAATTCCCTTGTGCACAAGAGGGGGGAATACAGCAAATCAAAACAATCCTAATCCAGTGATCCCCCCTAATCCACCATAATCTGCGCCATAATCATTTCGGTGGGGTGCGTCCGGTCAGGGTGGCGTTGATGTCGTTTGTAGACTTGGGTAAAGGTGGTTAAGAATCAGAATCACTTAATAAGCGGCTGCTAATTACAAGCAGACGTTCAAGAGGAATCTAATCAGCGGTTGTCAAGAGGGAGTACCTGAGCTGGAAGCACTTGTTTACAATATTGTGTATGACTTTCATAGTGTGTTATACAGGGATTATCTGCCACTTTACATTAACATCAGTCTATGCATTTATCTAATATCTATGTACCAGGCTGATCCAGAGTTACACTTACATCGCCGTTCTAATGAATGGTGCCCATAACCAATTTCTAGGAGAACATAGCCCCGTCTATCGGCACCAATTACACTAGAACGATGATTGCTCTAGTGAATGGCTGTCTAAAGTATGTTAGTTGTATATGTTACATATTAAAAATATTGTTTCCTAATGTGACAGAGGGTTCACATTAATCAGAACCTCCATTTACAGTCCAAATTACAATGCACTACACTGTTGCTGCATGCTGAACTTACACTGCCTGGCCGTGTTGTTGCGCTATGAACTACAAGATGCACAGTACATATAGTCTATCATTATAAAAGCGGTGATTTAATGCATTTATCTAATGTGTAAGAAATTCCGCTGTCATTAATATATACTTTGGTCATTCCATGATGCATGTACCCTGTATTGTTCTTTTAGTGGATGGACTTAGACCTCGATCTTATCACCTTTGTAGAACTGCAATGTGCATGTACTTGGCTAGCACACACCAGTCGTCAATGTATCCCATATGGAACGTGAAATATGTTGTTGTTGTCACTGGTAGCATCAGTCATCTGTCACGGAGGAGGATTGGAAGCGATATAAGGAATCCTCATTACATAGTAAATGACAGATCACTGTCCATGACACTTGGATGGAATGTGTAATGATGCTATTTGTGCTTGCATTGAATGACTGTATATCGGATCTGGCCATAAAGGATACCGAGCATAGTTTGCTAGTTCTTGTAGTTTCACAATAAGTAGAGAGAGCCACAGGGTGACCGAGCCCTCTGTATGCACAAAAATAGGTTTCCAGTATCTACATTACATTGGGTCATACAACTTGGCCACATGTTCTATGGGCTTCACTTCCTATCTCCCTGATGGAGGCAATGGGATGGTAAGGGAAGGGAAGGAGAAAGTTAGGGTTAGTCTGCAGGGAGGGTATGGTTCATAGAAGGGGAGGGTATGGTTCATAGAAGGGGAAGGGATCATAGAAGAGATAGGTTAGGGTTAGGTTAGGAGATGTGATCGATCATACAAGGGGGGCAGTTGTGGTTAGGCTGCAGGGAGAGGACGGTTAATAGGATATGAGGGATCATTGAAGGTTAGGGTTAGGCTGGGGGAGGAGATGGATCATAAGGGGAGGGTTGAGGTTAGGCTGCAGAGAGAGCCTGGTTAATAGGAGGAGAAAGTTAGGGTCAGGTTGTGGGGAGAGGATGGTTAATAGCAGGAGGAGGAATCATAGAAGGTTAGGGTTAGGCAGGGAAGGTTAAGGGTTAGGCTGGTGGAGGGGATGGATCATACATGGGGGTTTGGAGTTAGGCTGCGTGGATTGGACGGTTAATAGGAGGGGAGGGGTCATAGAAGGTTAGGGTTAGGCTGGGGAAGAGAATTGATCATACATGCGGAGGGTTGAGGTTAGGCTGCGGGAAGAGGACAGTTGAGAGATAGGGAGGTATCAGAGAAGGGGAACATTAATTTTAGGCTCTAGAGAGATCCTGGTTAATAGAAGGGGAAAGAAAGGTTTGGTTGTGGGGAGGGTTAGGGTGATTGAAGAAGAGGATTGGAGTGAGGATTTGCCAGGAACATCCCTGTAGACATAGGACTGCTCGAAACAGCAACCCACAACCAGTTAAAGTTTCTGTGAATGCCAGAAACCACGTGGAATCTGAGATGAGTTTATCTAATGACTCCACCAGAACATGAATGGCTCAGAATAGGAATATGTTATATATCATATAAGAACGTTCAGCTCTCCCTTCAGATTCCAGAAAGATTGTTATAACAGTCACTTTTATTTATTGTGTATATCCACTTCAAGGAATCAGGTTCTTCACCAGTAAAGAGACCTCTTTTAGACCTGGAAATATGTCTGGTATTTGTCCACAATGAAGCATCTGTGATGTTTTAGTGTCTATGAACATCTTGTAAGGAGAGCTACAAGGGGCTGATTTATGACTTTATTTTGGTCCTTTGTTGTCACTGTGACTATGGTTCAAAACACATTTGTTGACTACATATGGCTGCTATGCGCTGTATATGATCTATGCAGCTGAAGCCAGGAGATGGGCTCGAAAGATCTTTAATATTTATTTAATAGCGGGTTTCAGGGGCGAACGCAGGATTTTAAAAGGGGGGTTTCCATATAATTCATATAAATATCAGTGGCAAATTCAGGATTTTGGAAGGGTGGTTTCTAAAGCATGTATGGTGTTGTGGAGATGGTGCAATATATATTGGGATCCAGAGTAGATATTGTGGTCTAGAATAGACACACTCTATATATAATAAGTACATATTGGGTTTATTCGTATACTGTGAAGGAGCATACAATACCGATGTATATTGCGTGTCACTCTTAAATATTGATATGCTACATACATTGTAGAATGCCATCTCAGACCTCTAATTTACTTTATACAGTGTGCCAGGTCCTAATACTTAATATAACCCGCATATAATATTGCAACATAACGGGGGTTTCTGGGCAACCAGAAGCCCCCCCTGCGTTTGCCTATGGGTTTTTGCATAGCACTTTACAGTGTTATCAATCATTATAACATGACTGGGTAAGAGGGTCCTGGCCACAAGCTTACATTGTATAAGAGAAGTTCGATACATAAGGGAAGGTGTATATATATATATATATATATATATATATATATATATATCATAAAGTACCCTGGAGCAGCCAGGTTGTATTTTAAAATGCTCAGTTTATGATACCATAGGAGTGCTCATACCAGGACTGATAGGAGTCTTACTTTGGAAAGAGAAAGTGTAAGTTTGTGTTGTGTTAATCATGTAGAGAAAACTTGGATTGTAAAATAGTTGTAAAATATGGTATTTGTGAAGTAGGTTGAGGAATTGGTTTCTGAAGAGGTGAGATTTAAGGACGTGCTTGAAAGTTCATCGAGTAGAGCAGAGGACAGTCATAATGGACAAGGTAGATTGTTTCGGAGCGTGGGTGCAGCACGGGAGAAGTCCTGTAACTGGGAATCAGAGTATTTATTACATTGTAGATCCTGTGAAGATCTGAGAGAACGAGATGGAATATATTTTGAGATGAGTGAGGATATGTATGCGAGTACAGTCTTATTGATGGCTTTGTAGGTCAGTATAAAGTTAAGTATAGCATAGAGCATCTCTGTTTATGTGTGTTTGTATGTTCTCCCTGTGTCTGCATGGTTAAAGTTAATATTCAATATTCATTTTTTTGTCATTTAAATATTATCTTTATTATTGCATTCTATGGGGCCGATTCAATCCGGCACGATGTGCGCTTTTTCTCGTCTCTTGTGGTACAGGGGGATTGCGTTTTTTAATACGCGGCTCAATGAGAAACGCAGGTTTTTCTCCATTACGTTGTTTGCTCTGTTTGCGTAAGAGGGATAAACATTGCGTCTAAAGAATTGAATCGGCCCCTATGTACACATGCTCTTTCTTATGCTCAGAGACACATGTTGTGACATTCCAGGAGTCGACTCTGTGCATTCCAGGAGTTTCAGCTGAGACAGCCTTCAGGGGATCTTCTGCTATACTAAGCAGGTTCTTTGGAGGGTCTCCCCGGCGTCTATTTAAGGCATGGAATACCGCACAGGCAACAGAAGCAATATGTCACAATAATGGCTCCACGGGGGTCGTTATATTCTTTCTAACTCAAGAGAAGTTTTTCGTGAACTGTTAGACCATGAAACAGATGACAGGGCTAAGTCTCTGTTTAGAAATGTGAGACAGAGGTACAGTGCTGCATAGGATGATGACTGAGATACGGTGCATGCTCATACATTGTATATGATATTAGGACCTTGTGATAACAATATTTAAGTACTATAGGTGGATGAAGATATTCTTCTGTGTCACTGGAAAGGTTCTCAAGGAAAAAAACGTTGACCACCCGCGTCTACGCTCCCTGGCCCGGACAGACCGGTGCCATGACACTGGCGTGCAGAGGGAATACACATAGAAAGCTTCAGTGTGGATGTCTTCTATGAGTAGTTCCTCTGTTGGATGGACATTGTGACGTCATGACAATTTTGGTAGCCCTGGACCCCGTCATTTCTGATGTCAGCCCTGATAGGGAAGGGGGAACCTTACAAGGGACTGTGCGCAAGTCATACAGAGGTATCAGTAGTCTGTACTGTAGTGATAATTGACAACACCGTCCTGCAGATTGACAAGTCTCTATAACTTTTGGTTATACAGATCTGCAGAGTTTGGGCTGCGCACCCCCCTCTCCTCCTCTCCTGACTTAAGGTCTCATGCCTTCATCCCGTCATGTAGCAGAGAGAGGAGTCAGAGAGAGTAACAGGAAGAAAAAGTTAAAACAATAAAAAGTTTTGACACTCTCCGGAGCAGACCCTGCACTTAATGACTTAATATCCATCCAAAAGACAACCTTCAGTGTGCTGTCCAATGGCAGATTCACACTGACCTACCTAATGCTGTCCACAGGGCTGCATCGACATGCGCTGGAACACCTCTATGATCTGATCTCTCTGAGCAGATACGCTTCATATCAGGAACATTGGATTGATAGTGTAAGAACCCTGACTACTAGACAGAGAAATAGAATTATTACATTGACCTTAGTCCATCTCCATTGAGGACAGACTCTTCGATCGGCATAGAGTACATGACCATACAATGAAGTGATTTATACCCCGTTCACACAGACTACCCTGGTAAATCTGTTTATAACGAACAGGGTTGTTAGCTGTGGATCTGAATTACCTGGTAATTAACCCTGTTCACAGTGCTGAATTACCCTGGTAATTCTCAAACTACCCTGGTCAACACCGTTCACACTGAATCAGGGAAGTTGGCTGAATTACCCGGGTAATAGCCCTCTGTGTGAACGGGGTATAAGGGGAACAGATTTCTTCTGGTTTTGAGTCTGTAGAACAGATTCATATTTAATTAACATGTAATAGACAATGAGATGATGGTGCGGTAACAGTAAAGTATTAATATACTTATACCAGAAACCGCATAAGACCAGGAACAGATATAGTAAGAACGTTCTTTGTTGTTGGTTTATCTGGATATGTTTGCCGTCTGTCATTATACCAGGGGCCGCTCTGCTGTTTCTAATCTTCGCCATCTGCGGGAGATGAAACCAATCACACGTTTAGATGGAGAGAACCAAACTGCATCCTTGTGTAAACCAGCAATAGTTATGATAGCACATTGAGTATATGCTCTATATCCCCGCCCTCTCACGCCGCCCAAAGCGGCGTGTCCTGTACCACCAAAGAGGCGTGTCCTGTACTACCAAAGAGGCGTGTCCTGTACTACCAAAGAGGCGTGTCCTGTACCGTAAATCTCTGTTTAGCTCCACCCCTTTAGCGCCAAAAAAACCTAAACATAAATAATCAATTACATGTTAGCATTGGTAATTATTGATTGTTAAATAGCCACAAAATAAATATTTTGTTGTAAAGTCTGTGAATAGAAGACTTCATCTGTGGGACCAAGGGGTGCGTCTGTTACAGGGCCCTTAGAAGCAGGGGACAGTGGTAGCTGCCAACCTCCAAATAGAGGGGTTTTTTCTTCCATTAAAGAAATCTATGTATTTATGTTTAATGTTATAATAATATTTGGAAGTGATGAATACCTCTACCTCTCGTCATACTTTACATCGCTTGTTGTGCTGTTGCCCAGCAACCCACGTAATAAACACTGCAAATGAGAAAATGAGAAGGACACAGAGGCTTTTGATGTGCCATTATAATTGTCCTCCCAGTGGAATGTTACAGTGCATTTAGCTTAGGCTTGCTTGGAAAGGTTAATACTTAATAGGCATGCATTCCTGTGACATAAGAGTATCTATTACAGTAGGTCCTACCAAGCTACGGGACTCATTTAAATTATGCACATGAAACAATTGTAAACTGAAGCAATCACCAATGTATGGAAAAGATATGTATTAATAAAATATTCACATGCAATGTCACAAACACAACTGAAAGCACAAAACACAACAGAAAGCACAAAACACATCAGAAAGCACAAAACAAAACAGAAAGCACAAAACAAAACAGAAAGCACAAAACACAACAGAAAGTACAAAACACAACAGAAATACAACAGAAAGTAAAAAACACAACAGAAAACAGAAATACAACAGAAAGCACAAAACACAACAGAAAGTACAAAACACAACAG
>JABWIB010005462.1:0-11080 GCA_016617825.1 Platyplectrum ornatum
AGTTTAGTTTTAGACTGGGGGTTTAAGTGNGGTTGGAGGGTAAGGCTGGCCATTAGTGTTAGGCTTTGGCTGGGCATTAGGGTTAGGCCAGGGGTGTGGGTGCAGTTGGAGCTAAGATTAAAAGAGGGGTTAGTGAATCTGTGATTAAGGTTAAGGTTAGGAAAGGAATGGATGGGGGGGTAGGGTTTAGGGTCTTATCATTTAGGGTCTTTAACTGTCAACAATAAATTTGATCCAGTACTATCAACCCTATTGCTGGAAGTAAAAGAACACAGGCAAGCTCATTTTGGACACGTCAACTTTAAGTGCATGAGTGCTGATAAATTGCATTATATACCATATACCACATGTAAGAGTGCTCACACACATCAGGAAGAAGTGGGCCTTATGTTGTAGTGTCTGGATCCAGGCCTAGGTTTGGTTAAAAAATCCATCTCTGCTTTATGTGCCCTGTGACTGTGGTTGCCATGGTAAACTACCTTTTAACAAATCTTAAAGAAGCTCGCTCTGCAGAGTAAACTGCTGAAAGTCAGCGTGTCTGACAAGCAGCCATATTTATTGTCCTCTAGAGACATATTGAACATCAGCTAATGGTATTGTAGGAGAGTGAAGATAAATGATACATGCTTAAGAGATAGTTACCTTGCTATTCAAAGAACAAAAATCCCCTGTGAGATTGAGGCCTCGTAGAAAGAATTTGACATTAATTCTACCACAGAGTAATACAATTATCCATTTGCATTGTGCTGTGAAACAATTGTAAATGTTTAATCTCCCAGACCCCAGTGAGAAAACGTACTTGTCAGGTAATGTAAGTACCGGGGAGGCACTGATGATACAATGGCGCCATCTAGTGGCAGAATCAGATTCCTGTCTACAGCGACATAAAACNTACAAAATTACGTAATTTCGCCTCTTAACCCGCTGTGCGCTTATGACTTAAATGTTTATATGACTCTGACTGAGGGGAGAGGAAAACNTTTGCTTTCCATATAGGATCTTTTCAGACAATAGGCAAAAATNTATCACTGCCACAAGGTGGCGCTAAAAACGGCTGTGTCAGCAATATCCATCCTACTAGACAAGCTGTATAGATGGAGCTATATCCATTACAGAATATTTATTACCAGGTTTTTATATAGTACTATCAGTTAAATAGCACTTTATTATTACAACAACCAATAAGGGTGGGTGATACTGGGTGGTAACAGACAAAACAGGTGGGCAATAGGGCCCTGTCAACTAGCTTACACTCTAAAGGAGATTGGGATCAATATATCAGGTAAGTGCTAGAGTACTACAGTATGTTATGCATTCTCTTACATACCTTTTTCTGTCACCTTTCTCCAGTGTGACATCTGTCACTTTGCCATCTGACGCATATGCTGTCAATACAAAACATCAGTGATCACAAGGTGTTGAGTCTATATTTCCCTGATGGCGGTCATTTAATGGTCATGGCTGATATAGTTACAGTGATACAGAGAAACAGCCACACTACCAGCACTGCACTATGTCATGAATTCACAGGTTACATCCAACCACTGAGCACTCAACTTGTATAACCCCACGACAATGGTTCCTGGTAATCAGTAGGCTGCAATCCATTACACACACCCAGCGTGGAAATAACACTATTTTCATAGCGCCCATCCTCACATTTAAGTTCACTGCCCAACCCCTAAAAGAATTAGTGTGACTTTTCATAGCCTATATGTTATCTACATATATATTGCTTAATGGGAAAATACAGTAATAATCCCTGAATCTATATATTGCTGGNCAAGGACAATATGTAGACGTAAGTAAAATGTAAGTGGACATAAGTGTTCCACATAAAGTAAGGTTGACAAATACAAAGGTGCATAAAAGATCAGGTTTCAGTAATGAAGCTTTTCCATGGGCATGATGGGATGGCATGTAGGCAGGAGGATGGGGGCAGGTATGGTGGCTGTATTAGTAGAGGATGGGAGGCTCCCCTCCAGGGAGAATCATAATGTTTATGCAAATCTCGCCTGATGCACTACCCCCTGGACAGCAAACCCTTTACACTTACTATGAATGGGTGGGGGTGTCATTGAACCTCGCCCATCCATAGTAATGATTTACATTAAATCACTGCCTCAAATTGGTTCCCGGGAGATTTGCTGACTCTCCTGGGGTACCGGGAGACTTGCCTGAAATCCGGAGTCTCCTGTGAATTCCAGGACAGTGGGCAACGCTGACTATGGCCTGATTAAGGTCTTATGTACAAGCCACCCACCTGCACCGTGTCATTTTATGTAAGGACGGAATGACATTCCAAAGTCCATACACACAGAACGTCAGATACCGCGGCTGTGCTCAGAGCTCCAAGTGCTGCAAAGGTTCAGACCCCATCCAAAGTGACAGGATGGGTGCAATATTTCCGCAGCCACTTTACCCCGGTGACATTGGAGCAGTGACGGTGAGCCAGATCCACCGAGCATCGAGTTCAGGGACTAAATTTNCTAAGCAGGGAGATTGAAGGGAAACTGAATAGTGGGGATGTTGCCCATAGCAACCAATCAGATTCAAGCCCTCTGTTTCATTTTACATACTATAGAGTGCGAGCTGATTGGTTGCTATGGGCAACATCCCCACTTTTCAATCTCCCTGCTTAGTGACCCAGATGTCAGATCCACATACAATCCTGACTTCTGACACCATGGCCCCATAGAAAATAAAAATGTATGTACCCATAGAATAGAGACGCTGCGGAAATCAGGGTACCCACAGCCCACCACCCCATCCTGCAGACACAACTGCGCCAATGGAGAGATCAGCTCATGCTTGTCCGGGTCCGGCTGGATAGTAATTAGGGTCCGCATAGACGCCCTTTTAACCACCCTGAGGATCACAGTACTGTAATACATTCCATACAGCTAAAAAACCCAGTGCAAGGACCTCTATATGTAATTCCATTGCAGCAGGCATCTCACACAAGTGTCACAAGCTGCAACAGACACTCCTGATGCCAAGGAGCTAGGGGGGCACAGGTGATAGCTATTGGGACCCCATGTGGCACCAAGACCACATGTTACTGTCTAATAAGCTGTAGAGGAGACATGGTATGGGGTGGAGGTTCTGCAGAACCTATGCAAGGGACTGACACCATGCATGGGGGTACCAGTGTACAGGGAATGGCAGGTACCGGGGACTATGGGAGCCCCAGAGGCTGAGAGCCAGGGTACATGGCGGGGTGATGGGGAATGTAATTATAGAGCATCACCTGTCTCCAGCCACTTCTCTCTGCTCTGCATACAGACAACTACTACAACTCCCGGCATTCCCCCGCGAGTGGTGCACATGACGTCATGACGTCGCTCCAGCTGCGCCACGTTATGTGGTTTTCTGAACCCCGCCGGCCGCCGTACAGGGGAGGCGGAAGTGGCGCTCCGGGAAGATGGGGGCGGCCGTGTTTTTCGGCTGCACCTTTGTGGCTTTCGGGCCGGCTCTGTCCCTGTTTATACTGACCATCGCCGGGGACCCGCTGAGAGTCATCATCCTGGTGGCCGGGTAATGTCTCCCCGCTCTGTGTGGTGGGGTTTGAGGCGGGTGTCATGGTTGTTGTGTGTACAGAGTCGGCTGCTTCTGTCATCTAGCTGACGGCCGGGCGCTGGCTCCTGTCTGTTATACAGTGATGGGATTGAGGGCTGCCTCTGATTAGAGCATAGGGGCTGCAACATGTTCTGGGTGGTAATAGTATAGTAGTAGTAGTATAGTAGCGGGGAGGGGGTTAAACTCTGCCCATAGGGATCTGCAGGGCAGTAGAGAATGGGGGCTGTCATACTCTGGAGAATAGAGTCTATGGCACCACCAGACTCTGGGCTTCAGAGGATGGGAGGCTGGAAAACTGATGATTGGTAGTAAAGGGTGGTGGACACAGTAGAGGCCGCTAGGTAGTAGATGGTGTGGCAGGCATACTGTGCAGTTCAGAATAGGGGACCCCATAGACAGTCAAATATAGGGGGCCACAAATTTAAGTGCTGGGCTGTTTATGGATGATGGGGGTAGCCAGACTCCTGGCAGTATAGAGTAGGAGATTGTCAGAGTCTGGGCACCACAGGATACAGTAAAGGACAGGGCTCTATCAGACTGTGGTTAGTAGAGGGAGGAGGGTAGCTTTTGGCCAGTAGAGGATGGGGAGACTTCCAGACTCTGGGCAGTAGAAGTTAGGGGGGTGCAAGACTGTCAGTAAGGCATAGAGTTCTTCTTATGGGTAGGACAGAACCCGCCAGACTGTGGGCAGTAGAGGATGGGTGGTTGCTAGGCTCTATTATACCCCTTTTCCACCAAGAACCCAGGTTCAGGTACATTTTTCCCAGGTTAAATCTAATAGTGCCCTTTTCCACTGCAGTGTGAACCTGGGTTTTTTCCAGGGTAGACACCGTTTCCACTGCCAGACAGACACCTGGGTCTAATCAACTTCTTCAATTTTCAATTGTACACAGCAATGCAGAGCAGAAAGCTAATTCACACCCCTTTTCCACTGCAGAGACCCAGGTAAAAAGTAAACCTAGGTCTATGTGCATAAACCCGGGTTTTTGGTTTCTGGACAAATGGTATTAGAGGGTAGGGGTCTGCAGGGCTTTGGGCAGTAGAAGATATAGGGCTGGTCATTGAACAGTGAGGAACTGTGCCTAATATGTCTTTACTGATGGAATGTTCCTTCCTCCTTCAGCTCTTTCTTCTGGTTGGTGTCTGTGCTGCTTTCTTCTCTGATATGGTTCATATCCGTCCAGGTCAGTAATAAGAACGACTCGAGCCTCCAGTACGGACTCTTAATATTCGGAGCAGCAATCTCCGTTCTGCTGCAGGAGGCCTTCAGATATGCCTACTACAGGCTACTCAAGTAAGTTGGTGATAATATGCACATCTCTTGTAAAATTGCTGATTGAAATGTTTGCTCCATATATTTTAATAATGGACGTGTAACCAGGGCTCGAAGTGGGGGGGTTATACGGGGGTATGACATACCGGCACTTCTCTCACTGTTGTAATGAAAAAATGTTAAATCTCTATTGACTTCTATTATATCCTGTGTTTTCATACCCCCACTTCTGAATGTCCATACCACCACTTCTAAATTTCCACTTCGACCACTGTGTGTAACTACAGGAGCCCTGTTTGTGTGTCTGTCTTCCCCCACCCCCAAGTTTTTTTGTTTTTTTTGTCTCCAATAATTTTGTTTACAGTAGAATAAAGTGTAGACTTTTAACCCCTCCACCGGTCACATCCCTCCTTGGTTTTGATTCCTCCTGGAGCAGTGCATGCTGGGGGTGGTCCCATGAGACATGTAACTCATTGCCTCCACCTTCCTGAATAGACTGGAGACAGTCATTGTGGTGAGATTAGGCGCCTTCGGCCAATAAAGAAAATCACATGCAGGGATGAGGTCATCGTCAGTTGCGGAGGAGTTGGAACACATAATACACAGCGATTACAGCCACTGTCTTGTCTGCTGCTGTTTCTCTTTCTCTACACCAGATTACTCTTAATAATTCCTTTATCACTTTGGCTCTTTAAATAGGCAGTCTGATCTCTCCTGCTATATCACTGCAATGAAGTCTTGTTTCTGCTTGTTTCCTGTAAACCTACCACCCTCCAGTTTATCCACATGTCTGTATATTCTAATACATTCCTTTGATATATTCCACCCTACTTTGTTGTATATATTCAATTCTCCCCCTCCTGTGGTTATATATCTTCTATCATATCCCCCTCTCCCTCCTGTACCTGGTTATATCTCTTCTATCATATCCCCCTCTCCCTCCTGTACCTGGTTATATCTCTTCTATCATATCTCCCTCTCCCTCCTGTACCTNATCATATCCCCCCTCTCCCTCCTGTACCTGGTTATATCTCTTCTATCATATCCCCCTCTCCCTCCTGTACCTGGTTATATCTCTTCTATCATATCCCCCTCTCCCTCCTGTACCTGGTTGATTTATGTGCATTATTACTATGGGACATTTTCTTTGTGTTATGGTTATTTACCCCTGTTATAAATTGGTATTACATTCCTCTCTATCAATCTTTTAAGTTCATTGGTTCTCTGGATCTGCAAGTATGTCATTTGTTTTATTCCTATCCACTTGTTAGTTTGTTGTGTAGATACCTCTGAGTGTAGTCTAAGGTGTCTCCTATCTTTTCTGGACATGACAGGCATGAGATGCTGGCACAAAAAAAAATATTTTTTATTTAGTTGTCTCCGTCATATTAATAACAGATTTTTTTTTTTTTACTCTTGTCTGTTTCCCAGGAAAGCTGACGAGGGACTGGCTACCATCAGTGAAGATGGAAGGTCCCCCATCTCTATCCAGCAGATGGCCTACGGTAAGTCCAACACCATTCATGTTATCTGTGTTGCTTCCCTGCCATCCAGTGCTCAATATTGATGCAATTCTGTCTTCCGCAGTGTCCGGCTTCTCTTTTGGCATTATCAGTGGGGTATTCTCAGTCATCAATATCCTGGCAGACGCTGTGGGCCCGGGTATTGTTGGTGTCCATGGAGATTCTCAGTATTACTTTCTCACGTCAGGTATGGGATGATCATGTGATCGCTGCTCTACATTAAGGCGATTGTTACTGTATTTTAGGTTTCTCATAGGTTTTCCTTTGCTTCTTTTTCAAGGCACCATTGTAACATATTTAGTTTTCCAATCTATTGTATTACATGATATATTACATTGTATTGTTTGGCATACTCTGTCTAAATTTCATGTGTTTTGTACATTGCTTGGCATATAATGTGTAACGTTGCTCTACAGCATTCCTGACCATGGCGATTGTTTTCCTGCACACGTTCTGGGGCATTGTGTTCTTTGCAGCGTGCGAGAAGCGGAAACCTGTCCACATCGTCGGTGTAGTCATCAGCCATCTGGTTACCTCCGGTCTGGTGAGTCAGGAGAAGAGAATGTTTCAGACCAGAGATCACTGCCTTTTTATTTGAAAATTATTTAATTTTCAATCCAGTTGGTGCGTTAGTCAATAGAGCATTGCCGAAAATTAGTTACAATGGGTTGAAAGATTTTCTCTGAAGTTAAACAATATGGCCACTAGGTGGCGCTGCGTTTACTTTTATGGCTAATTTACTTTAATGGATTTTGGCTATACAATTTATATAGTAAAATATTATTTATTAACAGGTTTTTATATAGTGGCATCAGATTGCGTAGCACTTTACAATTAAGACAATCATTAAGCATGGCTGGTAACAGACAGAATGGGTGGGGAGCTGGAGGGCCCTTTCAGCAGGTTTACAGCGCTGTAGGAGATTCTTGTGACAATTTTCCCCTAGTAATAACCTTGTCGCTCCCTGTTTTCTGCAGACATTCCTGAACCCATGGTATGAGGCCAGTTTGATCCCAATATATGTCATCACCCTGGGCATGGGGATTTGGGCTTTTGTTGCTGCAGGAGGCAACCACCGCAACATACGTAAATGCCTTGCCTGTAAGTATGAAGCCTTTACCAGGTGCAGATTGACACGAGATGACAGTGTTAATATACATATCCACCTGCCCATTCCAGTGTGTGTGTATATATTATGTATATATGTATATGTGTGTATATATATATATATATATATATATATATATATATATATAATGTGTGTGTGTGTGTATTGACCTTTTTTAGGCAGTCCAGCACAGTTGTAGCTGCAAATGTATTATTGTCTGTTGTAAGAATTTAGGACCAGTCATAATCTCAATATAGAGCAGACAAAGGTGATCTGTGGCACTTCTGGGGTTGGAATGTACCATAGTGCTTTACCACTGTTATGGGTTGTCCACAGGTATATGAATGCTTGCACAGTGGGAGCGATCTCTGACATTCCAACATCTGCTCTTTAAGCCAAGAAGTTATATAGTCATATGCCTGAATTCTTCTCTCCGTCATAGACGCTGACTTCTTAATAAGAAATGTATTATAACATGGGGCAAGTGTATAAACTAGATGGTGGTAGGTTTAGAGGAAATCTGCAAAAAATATTACTTTTCTGAAAGGGTAGTTTATAAGTAAAATAGCCTTCCATTTGAGATGGTAGAGGTTAAAGGGGTGGAGGATAAATATTTAGGTGGAGATCCCATTTAATCCCATATCATTTCATCTGAATGTATGTGATCTGTCCCATAATTTTAAGTGTGTGGTGCCCTGTCCAGCACACCAAAGGGCTGGTATTGTATCTATTCTGTGATGGGTATAGGCGCAGGTCCACAGTAACCATGTTTCATCATCCTAATTCTAGCATAAATAAGCTCTCAGTATTCCAGGCTCTGTGAAGCTACAACTCCCAGCATGCTTCAGAAGCAAAGGCTTATTTGCTACCCTGCAAGACATGATGAAACTTGTAGTTCAGCCATGTTTGTTATAGATGGCATAAAGGTCACTTGGTCCAGATTCTGTCCCCCTCCTGATATCACCGGGGTCTGTAACCATATTCCAAGAGTTTTTATGGAAACATTCCGTTCCCAGCCGTTATCGGGTTTATAGGTAAAACAGAAACTGTTTTGTTTCTGCAGGCAAACGGCAAGAGAGTAACCAGGTTATGGTATATTCTGCTCTTCAGGTGCCCAATGAGGACTAAGCTTCAGCTGCCGTGCAGCCATGAACCGATAAGAGTCGCCATTCAAGTGCTCCTCTCTCCCAGAAGCCGGCTCCCTTTTCTATACCTCCGCCCTCAAGACCATCAGGATTCTTTTCCTTTGTTTGTTTGTTGCCTCCAGTTCCTCCGTCCGAAGTGCCGGCTCTGGGCCTTCTCAGGCTGTGAAGCAATCTGGAATTGCTTACGTGTTCAAACCAGTACGATAGCGTGACTCTCAGACCTGTCCGTGCCGCGCTACTGCTGGGACCCTCAAGTCTACGGCTTTCCTCCAGTGCGTCCTTCATGTTTTTTTTCTTTATCACATCCATTTTAAAAAAAATGGAGACGTTCCTGTGACTGTTTTCCCGGAGAACGGATAAATGCCCAAAAAGTCTGCGCTCTGTTTGATGAAGGTCTCTGAAATGAGATGACTTTTTATATTATTTTTGTCTTTGTGTCGTTCTCATCTGCCAAGGGTCGGTCAGGACTGGCTGCTCCTCAGGGACTGGGAATCGTTGCTCTTTTATCTCCTCCATTTTCGTTCTTGTAAAGGTATTTTACTTTCTGGGGAGATGATGTCCTTCTACCAAACGCTCATCTATTAACACTATGACATGGCATGTACTTATACTACATTCAAGTGGATTCTGTGTGTCTGCACTAATCTATTAACAGTACTTAGAGCGGGAGCTGTGACTGTAGCTTATTTTTCCTCCTTTCTAGAGGCATAGTATTCCCGAAAGCTTTGAGTCAATGGACGTGTGTCTGTGGTTCTGGAAGGGGAGAGCCCTTAGGTAGCTTGCTCTCTGGCCTTTTGACCTGGCTTGAATTACTTTAGTTTTAAGATAACCACCATAATCTTTGCTGTGATTGATTGGCCACTAACTTTAACCAAAACCACTTTTTGGGGTGTTCTTAGTTTAGACCTATCCAAAATAGTTCATGAGTAACTTGAAGCCTACCATTGGAGGATATGTTTATTTTCATACTATGAATTTTTTTTTTTTTTTTTGAGCGCCTCTCGCCCTTTGAAGTTTGTCTTGCTTATATTACACAAGCAAAGGTATTGAACTCATGGGAATAATATAGGAGCAGTTCCAGTTCTGGAAGTCATGGACAGGTGATTTGTGTAATACGATTATGGGCGGGACAGGTATGCCAATCATACCGTAAGAACTTGCCGCAACCCTTACGTACTCCCCACATTTCCCACCAATGTGGCCTGGCCTCTCCTTATATGGTAATCGCCCAGCGATATGATACCTTATCCCGCATCTTACATCCTGTCCATCATTACCAGTAAGCTGTAATGGCATGAGTACCACTTATAAAGGTCATTGTGCCCTATATTATAAATTTGAAGTCACTTCGGGTTTCTGGGACCCATGGAATTTTACATGGCTGCTAAACTTGGTGCACACAATTAATATCCTATAATTCAGTACCTACGGTAAATGGTGACTTAATACTTTAGCAGTGGGGATGAGAAAGAAGTACAGAACAGGCACAATATGCCACCGGGCCCGGATTGCTGATATGGGGGGGGGGGGCTGTTGGCATAATCTAGAAAATCACAAAGTTTAGCAAATTTTGCAGGCTGCATATGTTTGTGGAAAGGGTTAAAAGAAATGGCTCTGTGTTGCCATGTGACCCAGCGAGCGGCCACTTTCCGTCTATGCATAGCAGCGACACAGGCTCAGATCACTACTGTTTTTACCGGCCTGCAATACAATATAATACCATTCTCCAATAAAGACAGTTTTTCTTGGTTATTATTGGCTGTGTTTGTTTCTGTGTCTGTATAAGTGACATATAGCCTACATTATTGTACGATTTACTACTAATGACATGTAATGCTTGTTAAGGCTTTTGCAAGGATGTTGTAGTATACACTAAACAACATTTTCTATCAAGGTTCACTCTACAATACATCTGCAGATCACTCAGCAGCTCCTGCTGTAATACGGAATAAGCAGAAGGTGTATGTGTGATGGCTATAGAGGGTGTTTTAATTTGTGTGACGCTACATGAGCAATAATGATTGATCATAATACTAGTTTGGATTATCTCCAGGTTCTCGCTGATGTTGCTTCATATCCTTATAGGTGTGTGAAGTGCCAGTAATTCTTCTGTGGTTCATGTGGATTCCTTGTTCTTATTGCATTATTAGATGTCTATATTGAGGCTCTGCCCTCAGGTGTGTGCGCCGATCCCACCCCTGTGGAGCTTGTGTGTGTCCCGATCCTGCCCCTCTGGAGCTTGTAGTGTGTGCGCACTGATCCTGCCCCTGTGGAGCTTGTGGTGTATGCGTGTGTGCGCCGATCCCGCCCCTATGGAGCTTGTGGTGTGTGTGCGCCGATCCCGCCCCTATGGAGCTTGTGGTGTGTGTGCGCCGATCCCGCCCCTATGGAGCTTGTGGTGTGTGTGTGTGTGTGCGCCGATCCCGCCCCTATGGAGCTTGTGGTGTGTGTG
>JABWIB010005462.1:15797-26339 GCA_016617825.1 Platyplectrum ornatum
GTGTGTGTGCGCCGATCCCGCCCCTATGGAGCTTGTGGTGTGTGTGTGTGTGCGCCGATCCCGCCCCTATGGAGCTTGTGGTGTGTGTGTGTGTGTGTGCGCGCGCCGATCCTGTCCCTGTGGAGCTTGTAGTGTGTGTGCTCTGATCCCTCCCTTATGGAGCTTCTATGTTGTGCGTTTTGACTTTGTCACTCCAATGGTCTCTATGGAGCCTAGTAATGTGTTTGAAGCGATTACCCAGGAGTATCCCCCATTCTTCATGGTATAACGCAGGTGTCGCACTCATCCCACCTGACTCTCCCTTTGGTATTCCCCAGGTGTAACTTTCTATCTCCTTTTATACTCTTTATTCGGGCCTTAATGATCAACTAACACGTGATATAAACAGATTAACAGAAGTTTATTACTTACAAAAGAATCACAGAATGGCATATACACAAATGGAGAGGAACAGTGAGTGGTCTAAGACTAGAGGCTCATTGTAGAAATCACTATTGCATTATAGTGGGTCTGTCGCACACAGTGGAGCATGACTCACAGTTGGCTGTAGGTAGAATGACCATGTTTTGTATGAAAAACACAAGTTGCAACAATCTCATCCTCACAATTAGGTAGGATATAAGCCAGCTCCAATCCACACTAATCCTACCCTGATCTACACCCATCTGTATATAGGTTTGCAAATGGCTTTGCTCCCAGTAATTCCAGCAAGTTACACATTCATTAATGTTGGGGGTTCAGAGGATAAGGCAGAGACGAGATGTGATCCTCCAAATGGAATTTATAAGGCACTTCAGTCACTCACACTATATAGTTTGGAGGTAAAAGCTTCCATTTACTTCTAAAGAGGGTCTGGCCAGCTGGAGGGTCTCCAGGGCTTCTGGTTTGCCAGTATAAAGTGTCTTAATTGCGACAAAGGAGGACTGCAACGGAAGGGGATATGTTCCTGCGGCTAAAGGTGCTATCTCATCGTAACCGACCAGTCATGGTGAACCAATGGCGCGTGTGTCAGGTGTCACGCCAAGACATTTTGGGTGATGCAAATGTGTGCACTGAATTTACTTTGCCTCTGTTACTAGAGAGGGGAGGAAGAGACGGCGAGTCAGTGGTTGGTTCTGCATCACCCCAATCCCCATATATTTGTTGTTGTATGATGCTGTGCCATGATTCTGCACATATCACCAAATGATGGCTATTTCTAGACCTGGGTTAAAAAAAAATGTTTTTCCTGTCACACCAAACTCAAAAGGTTCACCATTACTGGCCTATACTTAACCCTAACCTTCCCCTTTTATCACCTTAACCCTCCATGTCCCACGGCTTAACATTCCTATTGGCCTTACCTTAACCGTCCACTTCCCGTAGCCTAACCTTACTCTCCTCCTCTAAACAGCCTAACCTCCGCCCTCTATCTGCCACAGCCTAACCCTCCATCACTTGCAGCCTTACCCCAACCTTCCATAGCCCGCACAGCCTGTCCATTGCAGATGGGAACATCAGTGATGTAATGTCAAAATAGGGACATTTTTAAAATACCCATTCCTATTAAAGATATTCACAGTGTGTCTGATTTTGATTTTGATATTGATACAGCCACCATAATGCTGTAAATTGTATAATTGTTGAAATACAGCCATTTGGAATGGCAAATGCATACCAGCCTGAAACCACAAGTCCCAGCTATATTTCTGGATATTGGCTGGGGGACGACAAGCCCAACCATCAAAGTAAAATGTTCTGACGCCCCTGGATCCCGCCGTCTAGGATTTTGAGAGGTTATACAGCATCTGATAAGGCAGTCTTTAGGAAGACCTGAGAATTGTACCAATTTCTTCTTACAATTGGAACTATTTTACACCCCTGTTATATAAAAAAAAAAATAATAATATGTCAAGTCAATGTTCATCTCCAACGGGTCCCACTTCTCCAGACGCTGATTTGCCTTGTAGTATTCCAGATCAGAACTTGGAATAAGATATCCAGGGGGCGAATTATTACAGCTAAGAAGAGTGGAGAAAGTTCTAGTGGATGCCCATTCCTCATAGGGTATAAGATATCTAGATTAACATGGAGGCGGGATCCATTCATCTCCTAGGACCGGACAGTGTCTTGCATGGCAGAACTCTGTATATGCAGCATGTTCAGAGAAAATAATAATAATAAAAAAATTCACAGTCCAGGACCAAAAATATGAGTTTCCCAGCGGAGGAGACGCAGAATTCACGGTTCTTGTTATCCGTATCTGCACTGTTTCCATGTTTACGTTCAGTTTTTCCTGTAAGAGAAGACAGAACCCATTGGAAAAATCTGTATATGTTAAGCTCTTCATAATGGGGAATCCACTTCATTGGAACTGCAGAACCTCAAGTAGTCTGAAGGTGGGGCCTTGTGCAAACATTTCCCTGGCCCCTAAGTTACTTAGACAGCCCCCCTGGTGCTGACTACTAGCCAGGCTTAAGCCCCTGACTGGGGGCTAAGTTAATACTTAATGATTAAATGACTTATACAGTGCAGTTAATAGACTTTAGACCGGTTATTACATTTTGAAGGAAAGATATTTTAATGAAAATGTGTTTATTTGTAACCATTCCTGGTGTAGTGAGCTGTTGGGTTCTAAATATAACGAAATTATCATAACATTGTGGTGCTTAAGCTCTTAAACTTCTCACTGGAGATGGTCATTGAAACCTATGGAGGAGGCATGTGGAAATGATCCAGACACCTGTAAATAAGGTAAAAGGAAACACTTTGCAATTATATCATGCAATGGTGGCCCAAGGCATAGGTGGCTGCCTATGGCCCCACGGGGTCCCTAGGGGCCTGTGCCTACTTGTCCCCACCCGCCACCAGCATTGGCCTGACCCACCGGGGAAGTATTCACGTAGCTTCCTGGCAAAGAGTGGGCACAGCCATAATTCTCCAGAGCGCACTCCTTCTAAATTTTCACCTACGGCCCCACAACACCTTATTTATGTCCATTATATGAGCGATTACCTGATTTTCTTAATGGCCAAAAACAAGGTCAATGAAAGGACCAGCGCAGCTGCCAGTAACCCAAAAATAATACCAAGAATCGCACCTGAGTGGGAGAAACATGGAAAGATAAACTTCAATAAACCATAAGTAACTGAGACATCGATAGACACAATGATATGTGATGGAATCAGAAATACTAGATAAAGAAGAATCTAGAGTTCTATGGAATCTGTGATTTAACATATCATATTATACGACAAGGGCTGTGTATATATAAACCATGAATAAGCTACAGATTATATTGACTGATAAGCAGGAAAGGTGCATGTTCTGAAATGGTGAATAACAGGTCCATACCTAAGGACAAGGCTGGTTCTGCAAAAAAAAGAAAAAAAAAAAGAATTAATGATCAGTTATATAAAATGAAAGTAAATCTGCCGGAAGCCCCACGCCTCTCACACTGGCTCGCACTAGTTATTGACACGATTCGGCATGAAACTTTCTTTACACTCAACAACAAGCTGTACCTTAATTTTACAAAATCTGGGGGAGATGGTGTGACTCTCCTTATAGTCAGTGCCGGATTAATAGCCAATCAGATTCGAGTTTACATTCTCCAGTGTGTAAAATGAAACAGAGCTTGAATCTGATTGGTTGCTATGGGCAACATGACCACTTTTCAATCTCACTGCAATCTCGCCGCTTAGTAAATATACCCCGGTGACCTCATCATAATGGTATATATAGGGAAATTTTATGTCAATACCATGGCGGGATATTTGCACTGATGTATTGATATAGATTGTTTCATGCACTTACTAATCATAAAGGATGAGTATATAGTTCTCTGGTTCAGCGGCTGAGGGTATCGAAAGTTATTTAATAATGCATTCGCAGGTGAACTTGCGTCTGTAGAATAAAGCGTTGTGCACAGTTTCTGCATCTAGAAAAACAAATTAGACAACATGAGATCCATAATCCTCAAGCAGACAATTTGGGGACTGCACAAAATTCCTTTCAGTAGAGCATTTTCATTTTATTCCTGTTCACAAATGGTTCAATAGTTGTTGTTCACTTACCTGAGATACAGAGATCTGAACTGGGTTGCGGAAAACGGTCCATCTCACACTCTGATAGCAAGGAGGTGTCGTCAGGGATCCATAGTATCTGAAATACTCATCCAGATTCTCAGGAAGCAGCTGCTCTACATTGAAAGGCGGAATTTGTACTGTCTGACCTGTAAAAGAAACAGAAGCATTATGGCCTTCCAGTATATTCCCAGGACTTCACTTACCTGAAGAGTTGGCAGTGAGTTGGTGACGTCATTCACACCATTAAGTGGCTCTGCAACGTGTGCAAGGATATAATCGTGGGTGACATCAGAAGATGTCAAACAATGCTGATCGAATGGCGCTTGTACAAATGTGTGAATACAATGGGGATCCAGATTTACAAAATAGGGACAAATTTCAGTTGTGAAGAACAGAAAACACTCGCTTTTTGCTAAAGCATTCTGATGTTCGGTCCAAATCCAGGACAGGATGTGGAAAAAGCTATGTGGATGGACGGGTGGAGCAAGATAGTACAGGACTAAATACAAATTCTCATTCTGCGCATACTCAAACGTTACATTTACGTATTGGAATGAACTGTAATCAGCCTGGATGCTGAGCTTGAACTCTTTCCGACTGCATATACGCATGGTGGGTTTGGCTAAGCCCTTGTGCATGAGCCTCCACACCAGCTCAGTGTAGGATGCAAGTTAGAGCCCTGGGTTTGGAAGTGTCTTGCTTGCAGAACTTGTGGGAGTCTGGATCTGTTCCTCAATGAAGGCGTGTTAAGGGCCCTTCGTGTTAAAAAGAGTTCTAGCAGAACAACGCAGACCGGAGTAGATATGTCCCAATGTCTTTGAATACATGCAAATGAATGCAGTGACAATGTATTTTCCAGCTTTCTGTTCATTATGACAAACCAAAGCATCATCTCTAAAGATTTGTTGCATTTTCCCATATCTCTGGAGTACATCACATCTTACCTGCATAGCGGACTTTCTCTAGATTGTTAAGGATGTTGCTGTATCCGATGTTCTCCATCTTTCCAATCTGTTTCATATGGATAGGAGATAAAAATATGAAATGTCAGATTAATTCAAATCCTGATCATAATATATGAGTGTTAAAGTACATGTAGACGTAGAATTGTGACAAAGTGTTATGACTAGTGTGGTAGTGGCTCCTAGCGAGGTTCCCACATTCTGGAATAAAGTTAATAAAACTACAAGGATATATAGGGTTTACTCTCCGGCCATGGGCATCCTTAGAGCTGGAGATTGTAAAGACTGCCCCTCACATGGTCACATTTTGTTGGTACTTCATTCAATGTCACTATTTCAAACCCAAGTTTTCGATTAGCTATTTTGCTATGATACAGACCCCCTGATGCAAGTATGGAGCAACTTAAAATTGAAGAGTCTCTAGAACAACTATGGCACCTAGCGTCCCAGACAATGAATATCTCATGTGTGGCCAAATGTCCATTATTACCTTTACATTTCATCTCTACAGTCAGTGCTGTAGCTCCCAATGTGTGGTCGGATTATAAACAATGGGAGAAAAGCAGACAGACAAGCGGATCTCTACATTGGAGTGAATAATATAAAAATAATGTAATACACAATGCGTTTCTCACCTCGATCAGGATCCCGAGGACGGCCAATCCATTAGGCTTGTCTTTGGCTTCATCGATGGTGGAATATTTGTCAGAATTGTAATGGACGATGTGTAACTGGATGTGGGAAAAGAAAAAGAGATCACCGTTAGTCTGTGGTCATAGTCGTGTCATAACAATGTTCTAGACATGACAATAATCAAAGAGACAGATTCAATTGTCTACAATGTTACAGTTGGCATTATCAAAGGCTGTAGAACACTATAGCATGTTCATCCATCTATGGTGCCAGTCATATGAAGGGAAGATATTGTTGTATTGGTTACGCTCCAGCATTCATGTTTTATTGAATCATAATCTACCCATAGATTTTATTTTATAACCTTCCTAATATCCATGATCATTGTAGGAGCCATATTGTCCTGGTGCTGAAGTTTGTACCCATTCACCGCCATCTGTCCAGTAATTCTGTAAATAGTTCCAGCAACAGATTAATATAACCTATTATGTGAACTATCCTTTGAGCGGAGGATTATGGGAGATACAAAATCACAGATCTGCTGTGTACACATGGATTGGCACATTCATCTGGACTTTCAGTCCTACATGTAACATCTAATAAAATGTTATGTGTTATCTGGGACTGTAGTTGCACTGTGATTGGCTACGCCGTTGTACACCCGGGATAGCCTCGCTTTACGCAGAGGCCGCCCATGATTTGTGGTTTTTTGCTGTCAGGTCTTTCGTGCATAAAACAGGGTGAAACTATTCCAATCACTACAATGTTACAACAGAGTAATCCTGTGTTATTGTGTTAGGATAGCACACAGGCTGGAGGTGACGATCTGCTGACTCTGCAGTCTCCCTTATAAAGGGCCCTTTGTTATGTTTTCCAGTGTCCGGAGCGCGTTGGGCCAGTGGTAAGCACATTCCTTGCTCCAGCAGAAGGGGGCTCTCAGGTTTATAATCCATCTGGGGTTACTGAGCTAGAAAACTGACACAGCCGCACCGGGAATCCAGACGGGTTAACCTTTCCTAAGTAAGTATAATAAACACAGCGCTAATAATATTACCTACCAAGAAAATGTCAACACCCTCTGGAAATAGACACTTAAGCTGATTTTCTATGTAGACGTGATTGCTTTTAGCCAGTAATTTGAAATCCAAGCTACCAGAGGCTGGTCATAGGTAGTAGGTGGTATGGAAGTCCCTATAAGTCGGACACAATGATTATATAATCAGGGCCGACAAGATGTATTTTGGGTCCCAGTACAACAACTTTGTGCCCAGCACCCATATATCATTAGTAAAGAAAGTCTGTAAAGGGGGGTGTCCCCAACCACTGGGAGCGTGCCTGTGCTTCCAGCCTTCCAATCTCTACTCATGGGTGTCAGTTGTCCAATTCACAACCTATACCTTTAATTAACTTAAACCTACTTTATACCCCGTTCACACAGAGGGCTATTACTCGGGTAATTCAGCCAACTTGAATGGGTTGAATGAACTACCCGGGTAGTGTGCTCTGTGTGAACGGCGCTACAATTACAACTAACTACCCTGGTTCTGTGTGAACGGTGTAGGACCAGGGTAGTTAGTGAATTACCAGGGTAATTCAGCACTGTGAATGGGGTTAATTACCAGGGTAATTCAGATCCACAGCTGACAACCCTGCTCATTAAAAACAGATTTACCAGGGTAGTCTATGTGAATGGGGTATCACTGATCTTTGTAGCCTTCCCTCTTCTACTTTCTCTGCTGTGAATGGCGCTGGCACATTACACTGGAGGAGTCATGGGTGACAGTGGCTATGCTTCCATTACTTATACAGGCTTTAAGCAATAGGTATCCTGTACAGCCCATTAAAAGACTGTCACTGTCACCCAGGACTACAAAAAAAGAAAACCAATACCAGTGTGGGCCTCCTGGCAGAGCTGGGCCCACGTAATTTGTACCTCTCGGTTCCCCTGAATGTAATGCATAATACTAGATAATGAGAATGTGGGATGTGAGGTGGTGGTCACCAGAAGAATGGAGGAGATGGGACGTGTTGCTGGAGATACTGCTGGTTGACTATGGATTATAGGGGAGAGAGAGACTGGTGAGTGGGAGACCACAGAGGAGGATGTTGCAGTAGTCTAGACGGGAGATGACAAAGAGTGAATGAACCTCTTATTGACTTTGGTGAATATGCAGCCACTGTATGCTTAGCCATGCAATTACTATACAATGAAATACCTGCGTAATGGCTAAACCCAGTCCTTAATGTAAGATAACCAACTGCACATTATGTCCTATCACTGGAAAGTGTTCCTTAATGTAAGTCTATAGTATCCAGATCCATAATTGAATAGCGTAGAGGGCGCATTTCCATATTGTGATTATATTTCCCTCCCTGTGATATTCCTTAATCCTGGAATTCTACTTACTAGTTGTTCGTATGGTATGAAGCAGCGGCCAACTTTATCCTGACACAACTATTTTGGACGTAATCTTTTTCATTAACCGGATTGACGTTCATCCAAGTAATATAATAAATCATGAAGTCTTTCAGATGCCATTAGTGTCCCGGTTTGATGTTAGCATTTCTCAGACTGACCCCTGGGCTCAGCACTGGCCCGGCTAAGGTAGGATAAACTTCTCCAACAGAGAAAAGATTTTGCTGAGCTGAAAGCATCCAATAAGAATTTAAGCTTAAACTTTAAGCCAATGGTGATCAGGCTGCAAATATCTGAGTGATTAGCATTCCCCAGAATCCCCGGAGTAACATTTAATCCCTAAATCACCGATTCTAAACTTAAAGCAGCAATGCCCATAAAACATAGAAAATAGCTATTCAATTACATATATATGGACGCGCTCCATTTTCTCTATATTTCTTCAGGTTTTAAGTAATAATTTATAATTCTATGTTGTCATGGAAACCATTTCACTTAATCAGAGAGATTTTGAAAAGGCCCATTGATCTCACATGATCTGGCATGCAAAGAGCTATACACTTTTGTTCATTTAACAGTTGTGTATGGCAGCTAATATTATGTTTCAGAGAGATTTTAAAAAAGGGATGAGTTGTAAGGCATAACAAAAATGATGCATTGTTAAAGGGTCCTTCATTCACAGTACATAGTTGTCCTAAATTCTTACCTCTCCTGGGTACATTTTCCCATCGATCTGGTGCTCGGACCCTTCATCTAGAGACACATTGCCCCAGTGTAGGTGGAGCTGGACGGCTGTGAAGTTGTATGAGAGGCCGTGCAGGTGCATGGACGATGGCAGGGACATCTTAACTGGAAAAGAAACACTCACATTACACACAGGTAACACTCTCCATGATAACAGCTGATCCAGGCGTGGGTCAATGGCAAAACAAAAAAACAAAAAAACGTGCATGGTTCGATGTATGAAATGTACTGGATGACACAGGGTACAAATCTAGAAAATGATAATAATCTTTTATTGTGCTGAAGGATTTATTATTCCTGGTTCCTGAGATTGTGTATTCTAGAGGCAGATGTATACACAGATTCAGACATTACCGCATTAGTCGCAATGCCCAGACATCGTGCGTTTGCTTTGGAACCACTCACACAGAGGATTTCAGACTGCCAGCACAGAGATCTGAGAGGGAACGCCTACACTGTCATCTGACAAATAGGGAACGCCCACTTGGGAGCTTAGCCCCACCCCTTTGTTGTGAGTGTCATGAGAGCAAATCCAGATGAGATCCTATTGTTCGCAAGTTGTGACACCTGTCATCTCACCGCAGCGCAGCGGCATTCACAGCGCGATGACCATTTTGCCATTTACTAAGCTTCAAGAAAGGCTAAACCACGCTGACTATGTTCTCAACTCGACGAGGGGGCCGCATGTGGGCCTTCTAATGTCAACCACAGGTCTAGAGAATGTCACACAACACGATGTACAGATACAAATAAGACGTGGCGTCTGTTGAGCTGAGTCTGAGAAGCAAAAACCTCTGCATGGTCTATGTTGATGTTTGCTTGGCTGAAGAGCTTGCATTTAGTTTTGTGTTATTTGGTGAGAGAACAGCCAAGATTGCTTTTCAGCCAGGCTGGACGCAGAACTGACAGGGGATTGTTTGGAATCTTCTGCCTGACTGAACAGTACAATGAAAGCCGAGTTCCTGTGTTATTAATGCTAATTATTATCCTTCCACAGGACAGAGAGGCAATATGACGTGAGCGCAGGACAGGGGAGGGTATCCGGATGTATCTCAGGGGCCCTCCATTCATCCAAAGGGCCACATGTAAGATTCAGTATTTGGACTTGGACTTTATTCTAGAACTGTACTCACCCGATATCTACTCTAACCTAAAACTGTACTCACCCGATATCTACTCTAACCTAAAACTGTACTCATTCACTATCTACTCTAACCTTGAATTGTATTTACCCACTATCCACTCTAATCTACATGCATTGCTGCAGTCAGGACACCATTACATGCATTGCTCTGTCAGGAAATCATTACATGCATTGCTCTGATCAGGACATTATATATACATTGCTCTGGTCAGGACATTATATACATTGCTCTGATCAGGACATTATATACATTGCTCTGATCAGGACATTATATACATTGCTCTGATCAGGACATTATATACATTGCTCTGATCAGGACATTAAATACATTGCTCTGATCAGGACATTATATACATTGCTCTGGTCAGGACATCATTACATGCATTGCTCTGATCAGGACATTATATATATATTGCTCTGCTCAGGACATTATATACATTGCTCTGATCAGGACATTATATACATTGCTCTGGTCAGGACATTATATACATTGCTTTGATCAGGACATCATTACATGCATTGCTCTGGTCAGGACATTATATACATTGCTCTGGTCAGGACATTATATACATTGCT
>JABWIB010005464.1:20971-30986 GCA_016617825.1 Platyplectrum ornatum
TATATATATATATATATATATATATATGAGATAGGGGCAGAAGAGGGAGCTGCCTCTCCTCTCTTGCATGTAATCACAGACCAGAGGCCTGGATCTAGTTCAATATCATCAACAAATCTCTGAGCTTTAAACATACTTTTCATAATCCATAAACACTTTATCTCCATCTTTATCTGTCTGCTTAAAATGTTATTGTAAGTTACAATTTCCCTTAGAAATGCCTTCTCCCATCTATATAAATTGTAAATTCATATCACAAGTAGTTAATTATGTTTCAGATTACGATTGGTATTTTCATATGAATAAATTATGTTTAGTTTAATATCTATGATCAAATTTTCACATGTTATTATATACTGTGTTACCTATATGAATGTTCTTTGAAATCTTAACATTAAAAATGTCAACTTAACCTTCTTGTGTAAAATGTCCATACCGCTATTTCTGAATTTTCACTTCAACCACGGCATTAGACAGTTTATATAAGGCCTGATTCTTCACAACTGTATTGACATAAGAATTTTTACTTGTACCTCAGTTTTTAACCAAATAATTAATACCTGCTGACTAAATGCTAATCTTTTTGAAGGTTAAAAAGTTAATGCCTGCAGTTATGGTAATAAATGTAGATGTTGAAATTGTTGATGTTCCCTTTTAAGCTTCCATTAAATATGTTTTAGAACTCCTTCTTTTCTATTTGAAATGTCAGATTTTTGTTACATTTCAATGAAACACTAAGGATTAAATGTGGTTATGCTTTGCATTAGCTTAAACACACATTAGTAATGCTTTCAGTGAAATAATATTATGAACAGATATATGCTTTTCTACAATACTGCTTGTGTTTTACCAGTACATTTTCTTATATAATTTATTTGTATGAGTTTGTGGTAAGATGTTTATTTTCTACATCTAAATACATTTTATACCACTAGACATTTTATAAAAACTATTGAAGTGGGGAAATGTATCTCCATTTCCATACAAATTAACTTTATTTTTTGTAATCATTAACATATGCTTTAAAAAAGGGGAACATAAAGCACTTTGCATGCAGAGATTATTTTTCTGTTCTAAAGATTGTTACAACTAGTTAAGACCCACAGGGCCCCAGCAGTCTTAATGATGCAGTTAATGATGTGTGAATTATAGATCCTGACAGCCTGTTTAATAAAAACAACACAATTGCACCAAATGGCTGGGGCAGCTGCATTAACTAATAATATGACACATGGAAAATAATAAAAAAAAATTTAAATAAGCAAAAATCTAGATTTCCCTGAC
This sequence comes from Platyplectrum ornatum, assembly GCA_016617825.1. Lineage (NCBI taxonomy): Eukaryota > Metazoa > Chordata > Amphibia > Anura > Limnodynastidae > Platyplectrum > Platyplectrum ornatum. Next base: position 22,256 of record JABWIB010005464.1, read on the forward strand.
ATTCCTTTAGTGATTTGTGTGGAACAACTGAAATTACTTTTGGTGGTGATAGCGTGCGTACCTCCTTTTTGTGACAGTTTAAAGAGGGTGTTAGTAATGATACAAAAAATACACATACTCCCTATTTTCTACGTAGCCCTTTACAGTATTTGCAATATTCATTGTAATTCTTTTGATGTATGAATGTGTTTTTTATTTTTGTATATGCTATTATATTTTTTATATCTGTATATTCTGGAGCTGGTCACAGTACTAGCCACTTCTTATGTAAGACAAACCAGTGAAGCAAAACATAAAGAAAGGAGTTTCTAGATACACTTTATTAAGGTTTTTGTTTTGTACTTAAGGCAGGGTTGTTTTCTGAATTTTGGGCAACTCCCTTGTTATCCCAGGAGAGTCTGCAAATCTCCCGGCCCAGGACTGAGACAGTGATTTAAATCACTGCCTCAGTCCCAATCGCTACTATGAATGGACAGGGATTGATGGGTTTTAGCCGTCAGGGAGCTTTGGTGATTTGCATAAATCGTGCCCTTCGCCCCACCCCCATGCTTCTAACGTTTCGGCAACCCTGACTTAAGCATAGTTATATGTTTTAATTAATCTAACTTACACTGTACATGAAGTTGCACTGAAAAAAGTAAATAGATTTACCTAATTTATACAACTGTGTATTAAGTATAGAATGTTTGTAGAGAACACATTTTAATTTAACACAAACTCGCTAAAGCTTAAATAAAAATGACTTATTTATTTCCACAGTATATGTAAAACTTTGTCTAAATAATACAGTATAACCCAGTTATAATAGTATTTGTACTTTTGTAAAAAAAAAATCTTCGAAGTTCTATAATCTGATGAATAGCGTGAAGATGTCACTAAAGGTGACACTCCTGACTGACCCAATAAAGATAAATGTACTTTTAATTGCTATGAAACACAATATACTCCTTCATCCATGTCTAGCATCCAAATTTTATTTTATTTCAGAGAAAGCTTATATAATCCTAGGGAAATAATTTAACGCATGTAATGTTCCCTGAATGACNTTTCAGTTTAAGAATGTAAACAGCATTACTTAATGTATTGATACCACTGAAAGAGTGTTGGTTTCAATGACGAGATCAGTGTTCATGCTTAAATTAAGCAAAAGCTACGGTGACAATGAATTACAAAATATAAAAAGTTTATTGTGAGTCTTCCTCTTCTAATAATAAAGACATGGCACAAATCTCAGAGGATTTTGAATGTTGAAGCAATATTCAATATTAGACAACACAATGCAGACATACATCCATTTGCTCTAAAACCAATCCCACAAACCTGGATGGGTATGCAGAGACGTTGGAATGGCATCTTGCAGACTTAAAAGAAAAGGGAAAATGCCAATTCTGGTGCTCAACTTATACAAAACCTAAAATTTCTCTGAAATAAAGTGCAAGTAGAAACCTGAATTCCAAGCAGCTCACAATAAGGGGCGACTTAACTATGAATGACTAGTGCTATGAATTCAAGTACACAATAATTTATTAAAACAATGCAGATATTTATACAAATATAAAATGTTGAACAATAAAATTGTAATAATTGGCACAAAGGGATCCCTTGGTATTTAGATTTTTACAGGTCTGCAGAATCCTGCTTGATCTTATTTCTCAATGTCCAGAATTAGTAGTGTCTTAGAGGATTTTAGGTGAAGCAAGATTAAATGAAATTGGACATTACTGACTATACTGATAATGGTAAAATCTGCACTAAGAATTATAAAAAAAGAGGTAGACACCAACCAATTTTTAAACTTTCAGAGCTGTCACAAAGTGGATTGGAAGAGCAACTTCCCTAAGCGGCAGTTCCTTCAACTAAGAAGGAACGGTTCCTCGGACTAAAGGATTCTTTTATTTCACAAAATTATCCTCACAGTTTAGTAGAAAATTCACTGAAACAAGCATTACTAACCAATAAGAACTCTCTTCTGGTAACCAATAGAAATGTGGGGAATAACAAACAAACAGGTCCTATGTTCATAACGTAGTACAATACGTATTCGAATAAAATAAAAAAGATCATCAAACGTAATAGCCTTATATTAGAGTGTGATGAAGTTTTGAAGAATAATCTAAAAAAACAACTCAATGTTCTCTTCAGAAAGGCTAACAAGCCAGAAAAGTCATCTTAAGAGATCCCATATGAGTGAAGTCGCAATAAATGGTGACAGTTGGTTATCTTCTAAACTGATTGGTTGCTACTCTTGTGGTAGAACCAATTGTATTACCTGCAGATTCATGACTAAAGAACATCTTCACTTTAGATCTACAGAAGGGAACACATTTTATAATGTAAAAATGTATATAAACTACAGAAGCTCCTTCGTGGTGTATCTTATTTCCTGCATATTTGGAAAACAATATGTGGGATGCACCACGAGGGAACTTAACACTGGATTCCTTGAGCATCGAAGAAATGTAATAAAAAAGAACCTTAAACACTCACTATCTAGACATATACACCAATATCATGGAGGCAATATTCATTCTATCTGTGACATGGGAATCAAATCGATGAAACCCCCCATACGGGAAGGGGGCCATTTCCGATTGCTATGCAAAAATGAGGCTTTCTGGATATTTAACCTCAGTTCAATGTTCCCGAACGATTGAATGAATCAATAGAACTTAATAATGAATAACTGCTAATACACAAACACAAATAGATAAATATCTGCCAATAATAAAAATAATGAAAATGTCGATAAAACAATATCTGGTGGTAACGAGTTAAGAACCATCATAAATTTCTGTACCATCACAAAAATATTATCTACTAAAGATTTCCATGTGGGGTTTTAGGGGCTAAACAAGATGTTCTATATCACTTGGATATTAATTTCCGATCCATAACCAGCTTGGAACATATACTCCTTTTTTATAATATTTTTCTTTATTTATCCACTTTAATGTATCAACTTGCATAACCATTTAGTTTTATTGATAAACTGTTTCAAAATAACTGGTTATAAGTTTTTATGTATCGCCTCTGTCCCTCTAATAAGTCTGTCTATAGGATGCACTATTTGACGTCAGCAATGAGTGAAGCCTCTGTTTAAATAATCTCTAACGTCAAAACTAACCCGGAGATTCCAACTCTGTATAAGCATTGATAATCCAATTAAAAGAGTTTCTTTAAAGAACCTTAACTTTGAATGTGTTTTATATATATGTTTTTTGCCTACTCATATATGCTTTTTGCCTACTCATATATGTATATATTCTGCCCTGTCTGTGCAGCACGTATCTATGCAAATGTGTACTTTTATAAATATATCAGTATACACCCCTTTTCTCTAAATGTTTATTTATCCATCTAGTGCTAAGATATTTCTATACTTTATATCTTGAATTGTGCAAGCTTTGAACAACATACAAATTGTTAATAAAATTGTATTTAGACATACCCCTTCCACCTGCCTAATTCATTTTAATCAGGTGTGTTAAATGTATATAAGGAGCACTCACTGAGCTCATATTTATCTTCTCTGATAAAACCATGCTAGTAGAAACATGTAAGAAGTTGCATATGCAGATTCCTCGAATACACATCCAACCAAACTTTGTCATACCACAAAAAGACTGATTATATATGGAGACTACTATCTTTATAGGGGAAAATAGTTGTATGCTACATGGTTCACCAAGCCCACACACTGTTGAAGCCCAGCGCCAATTAAGGAAGATCGTGGCTATAAGTGTTGCAGTCCCGGGAGACTGCTGGAGTATTACACGTGGAGGAAGAGACTCGCGGTAAGCTCACATCAACGGCCGCTGGAGTCTCTCAACACCATACTCCCTACCTATAACCAATCACCACCAAGTTAAGAACTAGGTCCTGACACCGTGAGAACTATATACAACATAGCTGAATCTGTAACTACACCAGAGACATGAGTGGCTGCCGAAATTAATCCATCAATTTCATCTTCCATATACAGCCAATACAACATCAAACTACCAAGTGGAAGGGGTGAGCATATGTAACAAACTTTCTGTCTAGAATTGACATATATAAACTCTGTGAAGTATTTCTGACAACAACTACATATATCATTTAATCTTGCTTCAACTAAAATCCTCTAAGACAGTACTAATTCTGGACATTGACACTATAAATAAGATCAAACAGGATTTTGCAGACCTGTAAAAATCGAAATACCAAGGGATCCCTTTGTACCATCTTGCAGAGTCTGGTCAATGCTCAGATTCCTGATTAAAACACTTATCCTGGGTTGCATCCAGTCTCTGGAATGATATTTTTGTCAGAATATACTCTCCAAACTTTAAAGTGTTCCCTGTACAAGTTTACTAAATTTCTCACTGTATTTCTTAAAATTTATCTATCCTATCTGCAACTAATTTAATTTTCTTTCTATTACATTAACACCCTCAGGTCAGCTACTAACTGCAGTGTAGTTATATCACACAGATAAGTGCTTTTACCAGACAACCTAGCTGGTTCATTTTATAATATAGAACACTTGCCCTTATGTATCAGTCCCCAATATCCTATAGATTGTAAACTTGTGAGCAGTGTCCTCTTATCCACCCAATCTGTTACTACTTAGTCGTGTTATATTGATTGTTAAAATTGTAAGTCGCTACATAAATGACACCATATAAGATGAGGTTAATTCATAATAAGAAATAACATGTGTCATTGCTTTTAAATCTACATCTTTAACACGACCAGTGTTGAAAAGCATTTGCAATCCAACTGAAATACATGATGAGCAAAACCTGAAATTCTAAATCAGCCAAGTGTCAACAATGTACAAGTACCTAATATGTACCCAGTAAGGTGTTCCAGACAACATGCTTTGAACATTTTTTCAAGCAAATGTTTAGGCTGAAACAGTACGTTCATGAAATGAATTATGATGTCAGTTTCTGGATGAAAGATGAATCTGAAAAAGCAATAAAAGTAAGACCAGTAGCATAATCATCATGAAGCTGCATAAAACACTTGAATGGCTTCCAAAGTAATAATGTTTTAGCAAAGCATTTTTCAGACATGTGAAAGTAATTGATTTACACTTCACAGAGGAGCTGATAATTTTTGAACAGTAGGAATTTATTTTATATTTAATGTTCACATGCAACTGCCATTTTTTTACTTGGAATTATTTAGATATCCCTGAATTAGCCATACATAACGCATATTTGTAGGCAAAAAAATATGTTTATGGGCACAAAAGACCCACAGCACCTATTGCTAGCTTTGGGCACACATACATTACTCAATAAAATGGCATGATCAAGAAAGAAAAATGTAATCTTACATGCTTGATTTGATAGTGAACATGTATCTAGCAGAGAAATGTAATGAGAGCAGAAGTAGAACATTGCCTAAGGCGAGTGCTTCCTTCAAAGCAACAAAAAGAACCATCCCACAACCTGGCTGAAAACTAGCCCACTATACAGTATGTCTAAAGAAAATTAATGTTTTCTATATCATGGTTTTAAAGGCACTAAAATAGAAATAAAGGAAGAAAAATGATCTTAGCAGAATTATTCTTTAGAACATAAGGGCCTAATTATTTGCCCAGTCTGGATCTGCTTTCTATCTTGCGTTTCGTACACTTTAGAAGCATACTAATAACAATTGCCTCATGCACACAAGGAGGACATTTATGTCTTCACTGGCCATCATTTGCGCAGTGAATCTGCGTAAATTGTGGCGAGTATGCAAATCTGGATCTGGTCCTTTGTCCAGAGTCTGAAATGATGGAAGAGAAATATAGTGTCCCCCTCCTGACTTGAACCATTTAAAAGGTAATCAGTACTAGACTATTGCCAGACTAACCTGGTATACATTTTAGAAGAATAACTCAAGTGTCCTGGGATACACAAATGCACAATTGGCATCTCAGAATGTGTGTCCATTCAGCTCTCCTTCCCCCTCATTGCCTCTCCTCTCTAGGTTTCACCCAAACTTTACCTCTTCAGGCTTTTATTAGTAAGAATGTCTACGCTGTCAGGTTTATATTTGTAAGGATGTATACATTTTATACAGCTGCACAGATGATTAATCCCTAAATGTATTAATAGAATTAAGTAGAATAGAATAAATATACTGTCTAGGATCAATGTTCTCCATGATTCAACATTTTGAGGTGAATATTTTTGAAAAGCAATTTAATTGGTTTCAAACATAATGATTATAGAATATGGTATGGTGGGCTCATCCATGGTGAATTTATTACATTTACTATACTAGAAAGTCAAGTTGGACTAACTCTAGCACCTTCCCTACAGATCTGTTGTATAATTTGAAAACTAATGATGAACAGCAAAAAAACTCATTAGTATATATTTTTATTATTATATACAATATCTGCACTACAGGCCCTTCTTAATACAAACAAAATAAAAATCTGAGTGTAAATATTTGATTGAGTATTTATGACATCCTCATATTTACAAGTTCAGGCCTTCCACTCTGATGTTACCATGACTTTATGGTGTGTAGCTCCTTAGCAATTGATAAAACGTTTATGTTTTCATGTAAGTGGTACAGATTCCTTAAAGAAGAACAAAGGACTCATAAAAGACCTTTACTGTGGGCACAAATATATTTCCTTATTTCTGATTCACAAATATGCCTTAAATGGAGTATGCCTTGTGTTAATGGGCATAAAACTTTTCAATGACAATAGTATTATTGACATTTTGACAATTGTTTGATTTACATATATTTGTATTTATGGTAAAGATTTTCCTTTGTATGATGATTTTATTTAATACTTCCAGCGTTTCTTTTATTTAGCTAAATTGATTCGATTGTGTGATTTTATATTTGTCTGATCATAACCCTGAGCAAATGACATACACAGATTTATAGTCACATGCCCACAATATACACACATCCTAGCATCACAGCTATATCCAACTGGAGGATCAGCAAGATTACAAAACAATGGTCCTTCACCCTGCCAGCTAAAATAAGCTAGGTGAATGGGGGAGATATTTAAATGATACGGTATGGGCTGGGTTTTGACAATCTGCATGGGTCACTTAGGACAAGGTTAAAGCGGCTTAAATGCTTCTAACCCCACATGAGAGAGGAGAGTGACATGAGAAAGCACAGAGAGTTCTCTAACCTTTCACACTATTACATTTAAATGGTGCTTCTGATTATGTAGAAGGTGATCTCTGATGCCATTCCTGGGTTCAGGGCTATCATGTGCAACCATATACCCGCAAAAAGTGATCAAACTTCATGTTTTGTTCTACCATAAATCCCTTAAAAAGGAAATTTAAGTCATTAAATGTGTCTCCTTACAAGTGCTGGGCAACTAACGTACAAGAGATTGTTTATGTTAGTCCTCACGGATTTCTTACTGGTTGAAATAGCACCTGCATTGATCCATTTATTAGGCTGCCCTTGTCCTTATGGGCTCATTAACACTACAAATACATAGAGATTCACTCTTTGACGTTCACCGTGGGAAGGCATTTTTAATTGTCATGTTTGGAAAATCAAATAACGCTGTTCATGCACAAAAATATAATGATGCATACATCACTGTTGTTAACGTACTGTGAACAAGCAAGAACAAGCATATTTGTAATTTGATTGCATCCAAGATTAATATTGGTTAGTGCTCGGAGCTGCTGTTTAAAAGGTAATCCTGTTAATTACATTTTTCCACCATCATGTTATAGCTAGATGTTCTAATAATNTTTGGCTATAGACTCATATTAACAATTTCTATACTTTGATGTTATTCATGATGTTATGACTTCTTTTTACATTTACAGTCATGTTTAATTATATGTGTGTGTCTGTGTGTTATTTATTTGTGATTGCAAAAATGACTTAAAACGTTAATATTGTGACTGAAAACATTAATATTGTGACTTTCTATGAATTATTTCGCAACACAGCTTGTGAGCTCAAAACCTTATACCCATTTTCATACTGTGTAAATATGNTTGTATGGTTTTTTGTTATATTGCTACTACCTAGTTTTACATTACAGTTGCTAACTCAATACTTTCCAGAAGGGCAGACAGATATCATGGGCTTAAAGACAAATGACTTAATGCAAATAACTGCCTCAAGTCCCAACTCTTACTTATGATATCCAGCCCCAACCAAGCTTTAATGACCCTATGGGTGGCAGCTTTAATCAGGCAAGGGCAGAACTTCAGTTATGATTTAAATACACCCCAAACCCTGTCCCCATGCTCTTGTTTCTTGTGAAAGCAAGAAGTCAACAACTATGATTTTTCATACATCCACTGAAATCAATGGTCGTCAGCATGGTGATGGGGCAGAGGGTGTGATCTAAGCAAATCAGGCTCAAAGCCCAAAAATTGATTGGGTGGCAGGCACAAATCATTTGGATGGACAAGATANAATTAAGCATCACCCATTCATTGTTCATGCCAGCAAAATATATGCTACTGCCTTTCATTNATAAAAGCCAGTATACTACTTATGCCAGCTTTTATGTGTGCTCGCATTCTTGACTGCAGGGAAGACAGACAAATCGCATGTCCGTCTCCCCTGAATTGCACGGATATGGTGGGCGCATCATGCACCCACATAAAACTCTGGATCAGGTCCATACATCCATATTTTCCCTTTACATTTTCTATAAAATTTTATACACTGACCCTTACAAATGCAACAATATCCTTATCAAGGGGCACATGTATATATATATATATATATATAT
>JABWIB010005466.1:15100-29930 GCA_016617825.1 Platyplectrum ornatum
TGTTTTGATTGATGTGTAAATGCTTCTGTTGCTGCGGAGGTCCGCAGATGTTTTTTTGTACAGCCTGCAAAGTACATTTCACTCCTGCATAGCACAGCATTGAGTAAGTGTATAAGCTTAGCTTCTGCCTCTACACTGTTATGTTGAGCATGTTTTATGTATTTTGACACATGCATGGAATCCGTGGTTTTCTTTCACTGTACTTTCATTACATTTTGTTAAGGTAGCAAATAAATTTCTTTAATGTGTACAGTTTTTTGTGTTTTTTTTGAAGGGGCTTTGATCCACATGCTTTTTTTTTTAATGAAAAAAAACACCATAATCACTCATACTGTAATATAGCATGAGTATATGCATCTTCTACTATTGTTTGACTACATTGTAATTATACATATTATGCAAATATGTCTGACATTGAGGTTTTTGTTTTATTTCTACATGAAACCACAATGTTTTTGCTTCACTTGTGGAAATTAAATTTTCATAAATAAATAAAAAATTGAGAATACATAGATCGTATAAGGTACAAAATGATGCAAAAAAAGTTAACCCATAAAACAAAAATGAACCCTCCATCAAAATGTGTGTAGCAGTAAATACTGCTGAAGCATACATTACAGCCATTGCATAGCCTACTACNCAGAGCATACTTGCACGGGCCTTTGCAAGTACACAACAAAGCAATTAGCTTACAGCATCAAGATTGTTGTAAGCGCAATGGCGCACACATTTCTTACATGCGCCAAAAAGAGCCCCTTGCGTGCAATTCAGAGTTGACAAAAAATGCGCATTCACGCAACTCTGAATAGCGCGTACATAGCGTTGCGACTGCGCATTGTCTATGTGCACGACAAAACTGGGACCTGAATCAGGTCCCAGATTATTATGTTTGGTTCACACTGGCCATAGGACCAGATCCAGAGTTGAAAATAACAAAGGAAAATTATGGACAAAACCATACATAGTGAATTACAGGGGAGGTAAATTTAATCTGTTGCAAACTGCTTTAGAGGTGAGATATTTTGTGTTGCAGGCCTAAAATTTACTAAGCAGGGAGATGAAAAAGTTGATGTCCATAGCAACCAAATAACTTCGAGCTCACATTCTCCAGTACGTAAAATGAAACTGAAACACATGCATGCAGAGGAGTGAAGCTAAGGTCCTGAACATATAAGTGTCCTAATTTCGTTACATGCCAGGGGTGTATGGAAAGAGAGGCTTTCGGTAGAATGCATGCTTAAGTATGGATTGGGATGGAAAGAGAGGCTTGCGGTAGAATGCATGCTTAAGTATGGATTGGGATGGATTAAGGGGACAAACATCACTTTTATTTTATTTTCTAATATAGCCTTGATTCGCGCCGGTCAACGGGGGCGGGGCTTATGCGGGTCTGGGGCGGAGTTGGGCAGGTCTGGGGGCGGAGCCGGGATCAGTCCGGGGGCGGGGCTTAAGTGTCCCGACCTCACGTCCCCCAATGTTGGGAGGTATGTAATGTGCTAAAACTTGTGTTCTGTTATACTACTTACTGTTCCATAGTATTCTTCAATTGTTTACTGGTTAAAACATTTGTATGACAAATGCAGGTAAAGCAGGTACTTTCCGAAGACCTGCTTGCACTATTGGGTCACAGAATAGTTCATCAAACCAGGTGGAGCTGAAAAGGCAATGACTATTTTAAAATTGTAACATTAGTAACCGCACATGAATTCTTTATTTTTATAGAACATAAATGATTCTCACATTAATTAGCAGAATGTTAAACAAGCTGCTTCAAGCTAGTTATTGTCCCCGGCAAACACTTGAAAATCTATACACNCCCCTTTTCTCATTTAAATATGTGAATGTAGCAGGGCTAAGACCTGCTAATTAGTTGCGCAGCCTGCACCATGTTCAGACATGGTGCAGGCGTAGTGCAGCATCGTAGAGACAGGTAATGTCCTATGGACAATTACCTTCATCATTAAGTTTTTTAAAAAAGTTTTGAAAAATACATTTATATATATATATATATATATATATATATATATAATAAAAATATTATTTAAATAAAATACAGGTTTGTGTTTTTTTATTTTTTTGAAAATTTTATTTATCTATTTCAAATTTTTTCATTCATAAAAGCCGGCAGTTTTCTTAATGCACAAAGGATTAAACAGAGCGCTTGTAACTATATCTAGAGGTAACACAATAAAAAAGGGAGGATATCCACAACAATTTAGCAGCTATCAAGAGGTGACTAGCCTCTAAACAGAAAAATATATAAACAAGCAAATTGATGCGCTTGAATTGTGAAAAAAAATTTATTCAATAAAATGCTATTAATAATGTATAAAATAGTAACCCCAAATCGTATTTACGGACACAGGATGCAAATATATGCAAAAAAAATTGCGCATAAATACATATAAATATCTTTAAAATAGAAGTTTTCTATACTCGTTACTCAAGATTGAATAGACATTCCTGATGGCCAGTCAGGATGTTACTAATAGATTCAGTTTGCTTGAGCTCAATAATGTTCTCAATTGACTTGAACTAAATAAGAGTTCCGGTGTGTTTCTTGGAAAAAAAACAAGGTAAGTACCCACAATAGGTATATATTACTGAAGGGTGAAGAGATGGTAATAAGGAAAGCTGTTGGAATGTGAGCAGCAGGAAAATAGATTATTCCATTTAAATAGGCTGACCAGTCTATTATAGCTCCGTCTCTCGTTATCTGAAGGGAGAGCAAGCAGACAACCATGTTAGTAATGAGCAGTGATAGGTATCCAGACTTTTGCTGCAAAGTTCAAACAGTCTAACCGGTATGATGGTTGGGGTAATATTTAATACCTTTTTTTTTTGTTTTCTGTTCTGCCCAAACAAGTTCATCCGAGGTGTCTGCTGGTGTCTTTAGCAGAGCAAGTAAACAGACTTTAAAGCTTATAGCATTCTGGTGTATGTGCACATACCGCTGGTCTTGTTCGGCTTTCCAGGCTGCAGCTCACATCCGTGTATTCAGATTGCCACTATGCCGGGAGGGATCCTTCCAGTCGGCGGTTTGATCCTTCAGGTTTGAAATATGTGGGTTCTTCGTATTCTCGGAACTTCAGCAGAATAAAGCTATTTAAAATGATGGTAGCAAGCATTTGTGTCCAGTGTTTACAATGGGAACCTCTAACGCGTTTCACCGTATTCGGCTTTCTCAGAGAGCAGTAGCAGATTTGGATAAGGCAAGGTATATATGGTACGGTCATCTGATTGATTAATTAATTAGTGAACAGATGGTAAGCACTTCAGAAGTTTGTATTATTACCTCTGTTTCATGTGTTTCATATTCTATACCTACAAGATTGTTAACAGTCACAAATAAAGAAAAAAGTTTTTTATGCAATAAATAAATAAACAATATAAAGATATGGGAAAAAAAGGGAAAAAGAAACAAAGAGAGAAGAAAAAAGGAAGAAATATATTTCTTAATCGTATATACAAATATAGATATAGTATAGAAATAAATTTCTTAAACATATGTACAGATCTGGATATAGTGTGGATCGCTCTATAGATAAACAGTGTATAGACACGGAATCACAATCATAAATTTTAAGGATGGCTGTACCATAGAATTTATAGATATATAGGAATTATCAATAAGAATTAGACCTAATACTAAGAACGGTCTATTCTGAAACAGTGATGAGTAAATAGAAAATATCTACATATTTGTTACATTTTATACAAAATAAAGTAACAAGGTACATGTACATAACAATTAAAGGGTGGATGTTAACTCATTCACATATGTCTAACATACCAAACTAGATATTGTTTAGTTCTATACTGTCATTTAGACCAACCGGAAACATGGTTTCTAGATTAAAAATCCAGAATGATTCTCTTCTGCATAGTTGGGAGAATCTGTCTCCGCCTCTCGCTGTGGGTTTCACAGATTCAATACCTTGTACTGTTATGGCTTTTACATTTCCCCCATGTTCTAGATTCACATGCTTATATAGCAGATGTTGCTTAGAGCCTTTTAGGATGTTCCTCCTGTGTTCTAAAAAGCGGGTATTTAGGGGTTGTGTAGTTTGCCCCATGTACTGTTTGCCGCATTGGCAAGATATTAAATAGACAACGTATGGGGTTTTGCAATTGATATATTGTTGAATCTTAAATCGTTTTTTAGTCACATTGGAGAGGAAATATTTGTTTTTCTTATCGATAAATGGACACGTTAAACATTGATTTCTCCCACATCTATAACACCCTTGCAATTTTGGTACCAGCCATGACTTATTGGACAGACTAGAAGTTTGTATTCCTTTCAAATGACTAGAGACGAGTTTATTTTTCAGGTTATCAGCCTTACGAAAAANAACTCTTGGTATGGAGTTACCAGAGTTCTTTAGAACTGGATCACAGTTTAATATGGAACTGTTTTTCTGTATTATGCGCCTAATCTTATTCGCTTTAACGTTATATTGGGTAATGAACAGGAGGTCATTATTTGTTGAATTGTTGATTCCTGTTTGTAGAGATTTTTGTTTAGTGACATTCTTATTATTATTAAGGAGATGATCTCTCGATTGATAATGTGTGTTTAAAGGCTTCCTCGATTATTTCAGGAGGATATCCTTGCGTAAGAAAAGCTTCTTTCAGTTGCAGGCTTTGTTCTTTGTAGTTGGAGACTGAAGGGGATACTTTTTTTTCCAGTTATAATGGTGACAACTCTGGAAATTCAGATATTTGTTCGAGTCTACACCTTTGTGATAATTTTTAGTATAGATCTTATTATCTACAATATACACTGAAATGTCGAGGAAGTCTATATTGGTATTACTGACTGAGTNGGTAAATTTTAGACCATATTGGTTATTATTTAAAAAATCAACAAAGGATTTTACCGAGTCAGCACTACCCTCCAGATGAAAAAAAGGTCATCTATATAACGACCGCATTTGACCAGGTTCGCCCCGAAAGGGCCACACCAGATAAGTTCTTCTTCAAGTTTGCCCATATACAGATTGGCATAACTCGGGGCGAACCTGGTCCCCATTGCCGTACCGACCTGTTGGAGGTAGTGCTGACCCTGAAAGATGAAAAAATTGTGCTGTAGAATAAAACTAATACCATCTCCTAGAAATTTTCTGGTGACGGGAGAAATATTGGAATCTGGCAATAAAACCTTATTAATATTGTCAATCCATTTGCAGTGGGGAATGTTGGTATAGAGAGCCTCCACGTCGCACGAGACAAAGAGATAATTCTCGTGCCATGTGGAGCCCTCCAACATTTGAAGAAATTGATTAGTGTCTCTAATGTAAGACCGTAATTTCACTACATAAGGTTGAAGAAAACAATCCACTACCTCCGAAAGACTAGAAGTCAGTGACCCAACCNCCAAAATAATAGGTCGACTGGGGGGATGGGTCACTTACTTGTGTATCTTAGGGAGGCAGTAGAACGTGGGAATAACTGGATATGTAACCTGTAAAAATTTGAAAGTCATCTTATCTATGCCTCGTTCGAACAGAGAATTATCAAGAAAGTTGTTATATAAGCTAAGAAATTTCTTGGTCGGGTCAGAATCAATTTTCTTGTAGAAATAGGGATCGTCCAGTTGTCGTAAGGACTCTGAGATATAGTCAGTCCGATTTAACAGGACCATTCCTCCCCCCTTATCAGCAGGTTTTATAACTAAATGGGGATCTTCTTGAAGAGTTTTAATAGCTAATCTTTCTACTTTTGTAAGATTGTCTTTCCATGGTTTAAATTCTGTTTTGTCACATAGATCTTTAAACTCACACAGAGTTTTTTGATAAAAAGCTTCTATGCAGTTAGATTTGTTCTGGAGTGGATAGAAAGATGACTTTCTTTTAGGTAAATTAATATTAGCTCTATTAACAGGGTCTGTGGAAATCGGAATACAGAACTCACTATTTTCTCGTTGTAGGGACTCAAGAATTGAAAGCATATTAAGATCATCTTGATTAAACTCTGTGATATCTCCAGAGCATCCATTATGTCTCAATAAAGATTGTTGGAAATATTTCTTTCTACATACAGTACGTGTAAATTTATTAAGATCAACAAACAATGTAAATAGGTTCGGTCTAGCTGTAGGTGGAAATTTTAAGCCTCTCGTTGCGATATCGTACCAGTGGCGCGTCTCTGCAAAGATCAATCTTTCTAATCTCGTAAACAAAGTATCAATTGGGTGGTCTCCTTTGATTTAAAAATGTTTTGTCTCCTCATGAGACGTTCCCCACAATTACTAAACAAATCCATATTAAAAGAAAAAAAGAAAGAAAAAGAGAAGGGAAAAAAAGAAAAGTGACTGAGAGCAATATAATATAAAATGGAATATAAAATAGTGTGCCTCAGATAAGTATACAGCAGCACCTGCAGTCAATAAACGTAGCAACACACAAAGGATTAAACACAGCGCTTGTAACTATATCTAGAGGTAACACAATAAAAAAGGGGAGGATATCCACAACAATTTAGCAGCTATCAAGAGGTGACTAGCCTATAAACAAAAAAATATATAAACAAGCAAATTGATGCGCTTGAATTGTTGTGCAAAAAAATATTTATTCAATAAAATGCTATTAATAATATATAAAATAGTAATNCCAAATCGTATTTACGGACACAGAATACAAATATATGNAAAAATGCGCATAAATACATATAAAAATCGTTATCTTCAAAATAGAAGTTCTCTATACTCGTAACTCAAGATTNAATAGAAATCCGTGATGGCCAGTCAGGATGTTACTAATAGATTCAGTTTGCTTGAGCTCAATAATGTTCTCAATTGACTTGAATAAATTTTTTTTCACAACAATTCAAGCGAATCAATTTGCTTGTTTATATAGTTTTCTTAATGGTTGCTTGTTAATTGAAGTGGCAGTTTTCAGTTGTAAGCTTGGTACACTCACTGTGCAAGGAATTATCGCAGAATTGCTGATGTAGTTTTTCTTGGTTGCTGGGCCAGCAGCGAGTTCTCAGCTGTGCTGGTGGTTACATGTGCAGGGGCTGTTAATACCTTAGAAGATTCAAAAGCATTGCATACAGACTATAAAAAGAAACACACATATTATTACTAGTATGCTTTACTTTTTAGAAATTTACAAGTAAAATAGACACGTCACTTGTCATCTCTAGTTTGGTCTACAAATGATAAATGTGCGTGCTCCTTGGTTTTGCCAAGATGTTGTTATTTTTTTTTTTTAAATGTAGTTCTGTTAANAAACCACAATAGACAGGGACTTATTTGCCAAATATATCATAGCCGCCAACTCTCCCTGAATATCAGGGAAACTCCCTGATTTGAGGGTGACCTCGCTGACCCCTAAATTGTTGGGCAATCTCCATGACACTGAGTCACTGTATATCAGTACATTTTCCCCAAATAAATCCTTGAATAAATAAGTAAATAAGACATCTACACTAAATAATTGTTGTTTTTACTTCTGTTCTATTGCACCGATTACTTTCTGTTTGTAAATTATCCCAAGTTGCCTGGGATTTTAAATTCTATTTAAATATTAAACGGTATAAAAAGGGGCAGGGTTTGGGTGGAATCTGGGTTGGACTTGGGCAGGGCTTTGTGTGGGGATAATTATGGCCGAAAAGGGGCAGGGCTTAGCTGAGCCAAAAAACGTACAGGGTTTACAGCATACAACATGGAACGCTGAGCTTTGTATTACGCTGTCAGCATGACAGCTTTTCTCACAACACTTGGGCCATTCCTATTTGGCTATGGCTATGGAATGGAATGGAATGATCTATTTTAGCAATGCAACAAATTGTTGCATGGAGGTGTAAATCCATACAGATTTCTTCAGTCCTACTCTCCTGTGCCGGGCTCTCCGATTCTGGAGTCTCATGGACATTCAAGAAAAATAAGCAAATATGACATACATATTTGAATGAAAAAATGTAAAATGAAAATTTAAAATGTTTATGGTTATTGTTTCCATCATTTCTGTATTGAATTATTTTGGGTATCTCTTCTATATTCTTTATTTAATGCACGTAAGAAGTAAAACTTGAAAAAATTGAAGGTTCTGGTGAAAATTATTTACAAAATTTGGGACAAGATTTTGTATAATTTGCAGTAAGCTTGCAATGCTAAGCTTACAAGACAAACATTATTTTGTATATGTACTTCTATATTTATCTTCAGTGGTTAATAAAATGTGTTTTTGTGTTCTAGCATATCATCAAGTTTCACCGGGCCTCAAAAGCAAATAAAAAGCCCATGCAGCTGCCTCGATCGATGGTCAAGTCTTTGCTTTACCAGATCCTTGATGGAATTCATTATCTGCATGCAAACTGGGTGCTTCATCGAGATTTGGTAGGATACATTATATCATACCCTAGAATTGATACTCTTCATAACTCTGTATAAGAACTACTTTTATGGTAAATGAGTGCTTCCCCATTTGCTATGGATTTGTGGCTGTTTATATTATCCCAATGCCTGCATTTTAACATTTAAAACCAGAAAACTAAAAATTAAAAAGAAAGAAGAAAACATATGTTCAAAAACACGGTTTCTAAATGATAACATCATCATCTCTTCTGGTTTTTAATTTAGGTTTTGTTTAGATGCAACAGAAAATCTGCTAAATATTCATTCAACAAAAAGATTTAATCAGTTTGTCAACACAACTGGCTGCAGTA
Organism: Platyplectrum ornatum; assembly: GCA_016617825.1. Lineage (NCBI taxonomy): Eukaryota > Metazoa > Chordata > Amphibia > Anura > Limnodynastidae > Platyplectrum > Platyplectrum ornatum. The sequence continues at coordinate 23,774 of JABWIB010005466.1, forward strand.
ATGTTTGTCTAAACTAAAGTACACTGCTAGAAAGATGTTTATCTCTTCTAAAATTGTGTCACTTCATCTGACTTATATTTAAACAACTTAAATTTTTCATAACTTTCATAAATGCAAGTATTATATTATTGTTATTTTTATTAGTATTAATATTATTAATAATAATATTAATTTTTATTTGGTACTTCCTCATCTTTGCTGCCCCTGCTACATCCTTATTCACAAAAGCGTTATGTCTTGCCAGCCAAGACAGAAGTTAGTGTGGCCGCTCCTCTTGAAGGCACCTTCCTAATACTGGTGGGATTAAGTGTTACTCTTGTGATCCTCCTTCCTTCCTCCTACCTTGGAGGCTTGCTCAAGAGGGTGGGAGTCCCAGCTCGTGAGGTGAAGTGGTAGACAGTACAGAAGACATTTAGATGGAGGGGGAGAGGGTAGAGAATTTAGGTGGAGGAGGGGTAGGTCAGTCTTAAGAAAACCTACAACCTAGAAAACTGTTTAATCAAATAGAAAACAATTTTTCTGGTACAGAATTTTACTGCTTCTTAGTACCAGATACAGACTTCCATATGACTGACACTCAATATCTTTTTCTGGCATGTGCCAGATGTTATAAAAACAGATCTACTAGTGCATGGGGTAGGTATTTGTTATGTATTTTTGTTTTAATAAATGAATTTAAATCTTCTGAATCCAAGCNCTTCTATCTGTAAATTGTTTAGATTTTTAGCTGCTGATAGCTGATGGATTCAGTAGGTATCAGATTCCTTTTTGTGATTAAGCGCTCACATTGCCATATAGTTCATTTCTGTACTATCAGCGTTCTGCATGCTTGTCCTGTTTACATGCTGTATGAACGAATGGATGATTTCGACATGGGGTGTTCGGTGAATATAACTTTTTGTTTCACCAACAACACAAATTAATTTAGAGCTTGACAAATGGCGGTCACCATGGTGACTTGAACCTTGCGACCACATTCGCTGAAAGGAGAAACCACATGTAAGTTGACCCCAGATGTGGTTATGCCGGTTTGACAGTCTATTTTTCGACAGGACTCTCGCAGACAACGGGACCTTCCGGCATACTACATAATTCATATAAATGACAGTCGGCATAGAGAGTATTTCCAAATAGATACAACTTAACTTTATATTTAATTTTATAAAACTTTTGACAAACTCTCACTTACTACTACTCCGATAACTATTCATAATCCAAAAATATAATTTCAAATGTTATACATTGTTACAATATTCAAACAGATTTTCAGAAGAAGGATGCTTATTTTTAGTCTATGTTATGCTATCAGAGTGTAGTCATCTGTCTATGAGGTAGAACAATGAAAAATGGGCTAAGGAAACCTGGAAGTTTGTTAGAAATTATTCCCACGGGAATGGAATTCTAATACAATTCTCAGTAGAATAGACTAGANGGTTGTTTTTACTGTATGACAGTTAGAGGCACTTGTTGCATGTTATTAAGTTAATTTGTTTATTCTTTAAATGGATACATATTTTAAATTTTACCTAACCTTCAATCTTCACCTAGCTGGTGAAAGACCACTGGCCATTATGACCCACTGGCCATAACTACTTCTGGTAGAAAAATTTATGTAAACATATAAACACCCAAAAAGTACATTTCTGTAGCTGGCTTCAATTTTAAATTTGGTTGAAATTTTCTAAAGAGATGCCAATAATGGCCCTTTGGTTATTAATCCTTAAGGTACTATTATTGCCAGAATATGACAACAAAAAATTCAGGAAATTTAATCTGTATAGTTTCTAGACGCTGAAGGAACTATAAATATGCATCTAGCTAAAAACTTTGCCTGGCATTTTCCTGTTTGTGAAATTATAAATAATATTTTTTTTAGAGTAAGACTTCCTTTCTTTCAAACAAGGGCAGTACATTGTTTCAGTAGCAATAGAACAACCTAAATAGATCTCTTTTATTATAGGACTTTGCTTTAATAAAGGCATATTCTATTATCATTCCTTTAAAACACAATAGTGCATTTCTACCATCTGCTAACTGAAAATAAATATAAAATATACATAAAATAGTGAAAAAATAAATCGTAAAAAATGTATGCAACATAATCAATATTGAGCTATATTAAAATGCATACATACATACAGTACATCAGTGTTCAAACTATTTGTGTGTGTTAATACACCAGTTTTAATTGTGTTAAGATGTATGTAAACCTTTAAATGCCCTTTTATATGTTACTATGGGGTATATTTACTAAGCAGGGAATTGAAACTGACAGCTCGAATCTGATTGGTTGCTATGGGCAACTTCCCCAATTTTCAATTCCCCAGCAATTTCCCTGCTTAGTAAATATACCCCCATATGTTACTAATTATTACTTGATATTAATAATTAGCTTTTGATGTTTAATTTTGTATGTTAATGTGTAGTGATGGGTGGATGAAATTTAACAAATAGCATCCTGTAAAATACAGCAGTTTGACGTTACTGGACAATATTAGGTTACCCTAAAACTATGGTTTCATGTTTTGTTTTAATAACATTTGGTATGAGTCATTATATTTCTTCTAAGTATATGTTAATATATTTGGTATTAAATCTTATATTTTGTTAACAAAATATAACATGAATTAACTATCTTTAATGTTATCTCGTTAATGTACTAAATAGTCACATGTTATACAAATGGTTAGAACTATTAAGCTAGTATAGTCATTATTTGATTATATTTTTATATTATGGTACTTACCAAGATACAGCACTTGGGCCCTATAAAGTCATATAATGAGGATGTTGCACTCATTTTACCTACAGTATCACACTATGCATGTACATAAATAATCATGTATATGTATAAATATATGGTTTAAAATAAATAGGATACTGGAAGAGTTGTGGATTATGATAGTTTAGTGTTTATATCTATTATTTATCATTCCTTCTAAAGGCTAAACATAAATGACATTAGTTTATCTTCCTGTATGTATATAAGCAAAACAATTCTCTTGTTTGTTCCATTGCAGAGACCACTGTACAGTGCATTAGTAGTCTATAGGCATTATTATACTGCTGATAGTGCCTCAATAGTCTAAAAATAAAACAATTTGGTGTAACATTTTTAAGCAAATATTTACTTACTTCCATTGTAATGAAGAGTTATTTTTAATATACTGGTTAGTCATTTTAAGTATCTCTAAGAGATTTACTATTGAACTTACGAGCGTAAAGTTTCAAGTGCGTAAAACTGTATTGAATTGCAGGCGAGGTAAATTTCATTAGTTGCATACAGTATTAGAGTTTAGAGATGATTTCCAGCCCAAATCTAATAACAGTATAACAGTAACGCTGGTCAGTAACTCAGTAACTGTGTACAAAGTGCAAAAAGTATTCTCCCTGCATTCAAACAATAACATTCATTTTACCTACCTTGCAATTCAACATGATTTTTACCACTCATAACTTTACGCTAAGTCCAATAGTATGTAAGTCTGGATACAATCCATTCAGTGGTTCTAAAGCTGTTCATCCATCTACCTGTTTTTTTTTTTTTTACCTTAAAGATGCTTTCCTAGAATGTAAACCAAGCAATGCACACATTATATTAACATAGGGCTCTATTTACAAAGCCACAATAACTTCAATTTTGTATGATAAAGTTTGTTTTCATATGAAAATTTACTTTATCATATGAAATCTAAGTGTGGCATATTTACAAGCCCTAATATAGTGCTAATATCGCAATATATTATTACTTTCGGAGCAGTCTTAATCACAGCTCCGAAAGCAATAATATTGCAATATTCGCTCTATCACTGCAGTCTCACAATATACCTGCCTTTTCCTCTAATAGGGGGAGGAAACGGAGGGGGGCGTATGGGGAGACAGCTAGAAATTTTTCCCAGCATTGATATACTGGGAATGCTGTAGAACGCCAAGGAACATTGATGTCTACGGTAATCTTGCAGACCATCAAGGGACCTCTCTGATCAGGTAAGTCTTAATAAATGCTGTGGTGGTGCAGCAAGGAGATTCAGGNTTGACTACTATAATTACAGACCACAGCTTGAACCATAGTAAATGGAGCCCATAATTTCATGTGTGTAAAGATCTTTTTCAATTTTTAATTTTATTTAAGATTTCTAACATGTTTGGGTCATTTACAGAACTGTCCTTATACTGGAAAGCTTCAGGTTCTTGTAGCTTTTCATAATCTTACTGAAGGCCAATGACATTTTTTTAGACATACATCACTGTACTACTGCATCACACATCAGCCTTTTCACATGTGTGTTCCTGGCTAATGGCAGCATGCAATGCTATTGTTGTAAAGCACTGAAGGTCACATTGCTTTAGGATTTCTTTCTTTTCTTACAGCATCTAAACACTAAGTTGGTTTATTAGCATTTCTCATTTTGTCTGTTAACATACTAATGCCCATTTTGACGCGTTTATCCCAGACCTCTTCAGATAAACTTACCCAACAGTGTTATTGCTAACCAGTAAGTGCCAGGATTCAGATGAGGCCTATCAGCCTATCACATTTTTGCATCAGTGCCTTGCGTATACAGGTATTAGTATTGGGATGTTGACCCGAAACAATATTTGTGGACTTCATGCTCTTGTTTGAGTCATCTATCCCAGATATTCTAAGTAATTTTAGTTCCTTTGCAGAGTATAATGTTAACTTTCATAAATAGGAGGTTTTTATTCTATCTAGAGCCTCTATGGTTACACTTGACTATACCCTGCTGCAACAATTCAAATTAGGGGGCCCTTAAATGAAATACATTTAGATTTCAATGAATTTTGTATGAAATTTAAATAGAGCCAATTTTACTCTACTATTTTACTTTACTATTATTAAATCCATGAACTCTATGCTTCTATCTTGGCCTCTCGTTTTTTGTACTCTTGGGCCAATCTTCTTTTGTACTCTTTCTCAGATTATCATAATTACACAAATGCTTCCCATTCTGTTGCATAGAAGTGATATTTCTTTATTTTTCTAATTTCTCTTGTGAGGGTGGTTAGAAATAGACTGCTTTTGCTGCCTAACTTATCAATCATCTTTTTAAATGCTGGAGAGATAGCTGCGATCCAAGACATTTTTTGACCCAGGGGGGAGACTTTTGGGTTTTGAGAGATAAGTGTCAAATACCTAATCAGCAATTTTACATTACCAGCCTAGAAATGCTCAACAGGTCAAATTCCAGGAAGTGAAATTCCCGAATATTTAGCAATATTACTNTAGAGCTAGATGTCGAATGGTTTTGGCAGACATCAGACCTACTCATCAGACCTACTCATATCAGACCTGTCGACAGAGATTGCCAAAGAAGGTAGTACTTCATCACTGGATCAAGTCCTCTTACCCATCACTGTTAGATACACTGTTCTCGGAAAGGGATGTACATTTGCCTGATGTGGAGGGAGGGGGTCACCAAATTCTTTGAGTCCTTAACCATGGCCCTGCTGTCCTACATTCTTAAGCTGTTTGAGTCCACAGACTTGTTTCTGCTGTGGCACATGGGCCCCATGAACACTATTCTCTTGAATGTTTCCACATATATTTACCAAGAAGATGGGTATCTACTACATTTGCTATTGTTCTATTTTATTTTTGTTATTATGTTTACAATTTTTACAAACAATTAAAAAAATATATAATAGAAAAAAAATCATGCCACATTGCATATTTTCAGATATTCATATATTTGCTTTTTGTCACCTTATCATACGCTTCATGTACCTGATTTTAGTAAGATGCTGATTTTAGCAGCACATCTTAATGCTGCAATCATTTTCTTTTTGTAACTATAGGCTGGAGTTCCACACAGTAATGTTTGCCACAGTGNTGCTGGTGCTTTTATGTCCCCTCCACTAAATTTAGCAATGATGTCATGCAAAAAATTGGATTGTAAAAAACAGACTAACCTACTCCAAAAACATAGCTTTGATATCTTACTAGTGTGTATTGCCCCACAATGGTGCAAAATCAAATGAAATTGCATCATGGACTTTTTGAGAGTGCCTCATTTTCCACAATCAAATGTCCTCATATCAGCAGAAAATTATAGTGTGTACTAATACTATGGGGTATATTTACTAAGCAGGGAATTTGCTGGGGAATTGAAAAGTGGGGAAGTTGCCCATAGCAACC